>PVJL010005350.1:0-110145 GCA_004026885.1 Lyroderma lyra
ATTGGCCATCTAATTTCCAGAGCTCTGCTGGCCAACACAGTAGCCAGTAGCCACATGTGACTACTGAGCAATAGATATATGGTTACTCTAAGTGGAAATGCACTCTAATTGTGAAATACAAACTGGGTTTCAAAGACTTAGTACAAAAAATGTAAAATACCTCAATATTTTTATATTAAGTTAAAATAATACTTCAGATATATCATGTTAAATAAACCATAAAATTAATTTTACTGGTGTTCTTACTTTTTTTTAATGTAGGTACCATAAAATTTGAAATTCCATAGGTGGCTCACATTGCATTTCTGTTGGGGAGCACTGCTTTAGAGGGATAATAAACTTAGCTCCAAAGATTGCTATGAGGATTCAGTGAAGTTGTCCAAGCTAAGCACCTTGGATAAGGTGATTGACAGGTAGAATGTTCTTTATTTATTCATTCATTCATCTATTCATTCTTTCAGTCAACAAACATTTAATGAGCAACTATTACGGGCCAGGTACTTCCTTAGGTATTCAGATTATTGAGAAAAGACTCCCCTAAAAAAACCTCTATCTCAATGGTAGTAGTAATTATCTATTTAAATTCAATGATAATTCACATAAGCTAACACATATGTTCAGTGATTCTAACAAAATTAATTCTAATGCCTAGTGTTCTTGGGTATCATTTAGTGCAAATGAATGCTGCTATCCCTTGCTGTTAACTTTTCCTGTGGAGAAGCCAGCTGTTGGAAACTTGAGGTCATAAGAAGGCATACTGAACCACGGGAAGCAGGAAGTCCAACTGCTGTAGACTACAAGCCCTGACCTTGCAATGCCTAAACTAGAAATAGATTGCAAAATCCAATAGGAGTTCAGAGAAGGAGAGATCAAAGAGGTTAGACTGCTAGGGAAAGAAAGCAAGGATGAGATGGACCTAAAGTTAGGACCTGCAGGGTGCTTAGAGCTAAAATGGCTCTGAGAGAGGAGCTGTATCTCAGGCATACTAAGACATAACAGAATAGCATCCAGGATGGGCTCAGTATCTCCATGTTCTGTGTCTGGGCCACATGCATATGTATCTGAGAAATTGATTTTTCCTGTCAGATGCTGACTGACACCTGGAAGACAGCCCACAGCATGACTCGGAAAACCAACACCAAGCCTTGCAAAGGCACCTACCTTATTACCTTGTTCGCTTGTCTATAGCGGTGCCCCCAGTCACCCAAGGCCCCCTTCCTTTGTTTCCAACACTAGAGCCACAGTAACAGAAATCTGGATGTTCTTCACATCAGCCCCTCACCTGGCTGCTATTTCAGCGGTACTTTAACACCTTGAGAACAAATTATTAATGGAACTATTGTTTCCCAACCTTTTGTGCTGTGAAAGATCTCCTGTTTTGTTTTCATTTTGCCCCCTTGGTTCTTTCTACGTAGGCTGGATTATTTCAGTAGCTAACAAAATGGGATTTTTCAAAAGAGTTTTCCAAGCTAATGCTAACCTAGACCCCGCAGGTATTTACACAGACCATGACCTTCAGGGCTCCTTTGGAAGGCTCACAGGCAATGCCTGCTGTTTGCCAAGCCCTAGGCTGGGCACTAGGGACATGGGTGAGTAAAATGAGGTTTTGCTGGAAAGGATCCATCATCAAAGCCCCCTCCTCCAGCCAGAGGCAACTGTTTTAGGACCAGCCTTCTCATCTGGGTGCCAGAGTGCTACTCTCCTGGCCTATGGTTAATGCACATTTTGCAGTTATCTCTGATTGAGTGACAAAGAGCCCCATCTATCAGAGTCTCCGAAGAGTTTCTGCAATCAGGAGAGGTTGCTGTGTAGGTGAGATAATGAAGTTCTTGTAGGGAAGAGAAGAGTTAAGTGACCTTGGACTCTTTTTAATTCCAGTTGTAAAATCTACATCACAACTTTTCTGAAGGTGCAGGTAGGAAATGAAGATTCCACAATGTCCATTTGCTTTATAATCCCTCAACTCAAACCTAACACTTCTTATATTTGCTTTTCATCACTTTTGGTAGGATCAAGCCATGGCACTGGTTTTCTTTGGTTTAATATCACATAGGCCCTCTGAGAACAACAAACTTATTAAATAGAATTTGCAATGTTCACCCAGTGTTTACACACACCACTTGCCCAATGGGCTAACAGAATGGAGATATAGAGTAAGGCAAATCCCTCATCTCACAGGGCTCTTCTTCCCACATATGTTGCCTGATGCTGTAATAGTCCCAAGAATGGCATTGCACCCCCTAAGGGGAGATGAACTGGCTCCCTGAGGTACCCCAAGTGGAGCCAAATGAGGTTATGGCATTTTCTCCTGCTAAAGTAGCAGGTATATAGTCAATTTAAGTTTTAAAAAAATTTAACCAAGTTGACAATGAACTGTAGAACTGTATGCCTGAAACCCATGTAATCCTTGCTAACAGATGTCACCCCAATAAGTCTAACAATAAAAATAAATTTAAAAAAATATTTAACCATGCTCAAAAAGAGGTTGAAAGAGGTCTGACCTTTACCCTTGGCTTCTCTCATGTCTCATAAGAGTATCTTTGTTTGCTTTGGCCTTGGGTCACACAGGATAGCTTAATGATATGATTTTGAGTAGGTGCTGGTCACACCAGAGAGCCATAAGGTGGAGGTTGGCCACATCAGGTATTGACAACACACTTTAAGGTGGGGGCTTTAGTATCGATGGTATCAGTAACATGACTAACATGACCTTTTGCTGGTAAAGATCTAACATCACAGCTCCCTCCTCTAGCCAAAGACAAATATGTAGGATCAACCTTCACATCTGGGTGCCAGAATGCTATTCATCTAGCAGCCAATGAATCTCCAGAAGGATTGAAAAGTAGAGAATACGATCAGCTTATGAGCAATCATCGTGCCTGCATGATAGAGTCCTCTGAACATGATACTCAAGTTAGCATCCCTTCTTCATGTGTGTTGTCACAAGTTCATGCTAGAACATTGTCTTGACTACACGGAGAGAGGATGACTAGAAATTCCATGTTTGGTTCTTTTCCTGGACTCTGCTGTATGCATCTTTCCCCTTGGCTGATTTTAGTCTGTAAACTCACTGTAAAAAAACAAACAAACAACAACAACAACAACAACAAAAACATTAAGTGTGGTTTCAGTGAGTTCTGAGAGTCCCTCTAGAAAGTTATCAAACATGAGGTGGTTTGGGAACTGTCTCCAAACTCACAGTTAATTACAAAAGTGAGAGCGGTCTTACGTGAACTTTTTCCCTCTAACTTTGCAATTGGCTAACTTAAACAGCAGGTGAGGGCATGGCTAGAGCTAGCAACTGATCTGAATTAGGTAGATCTGACGATGGCCTACCTTTCTCAGGACTGAGTGTGCCCCTATTCTCTCCACCTCTCCTACCCTCTCTCCACTTGCAACTTCACCACCATCTTTCCCCTCCCCACTTATCAAAACCTACTCTGGGCGAAGACAAGGAGAACCTATTTATACAAACATGTGTAAAATGATACCAACTTGTGGAAAATAAATGGGTCAGGACAGGTGGTAGAAATGATGGTTACTCTCATCCCCAAGACTTTTGCATTTTAATTGATAGGCAGTAAATAGTACCCAACTGCCTGGGTTTGAATCCTGCTTTGCCATCTACCAGCTGTGTGACTTGGGCAAGTTAGTTAACATCTCCAAGATTCAGTTTTCTTATTTTTAAATGGTGAACTGATAATAGTATCTGTCCCCTAGGGTTGTTGCTAGAATTAAGTAATACATTTAAATACTTAAAATAGTGCCTGACACATAATAAGCACCTAATAAATAGTGGCTATTGCCACCATTTTTAACCAGAATCATATTTTAAGGTAGTTCCTCATAGAATTTCTGAATCAGAATCACCTGGGATTTGACCCTTTGATCAATCTTAGCATCACTAAAAATGGAATAGGACATTATGTGCCTCATTGCATGATAATACATATGACAAAATAAGAAGTAGATAACTCTAATTATAAAAAAATTTTGCCAAAATTTTTAAAAATTGAAACTTAATCTAATCAAGTCTGTACATCTAATTCATTTATTGGCAACACCAGAAACAGAACAATTTATTTAACAGCAAGGGATGGACTCAGCCAGATCCAGAACGTGGAATGCTTTTGCTGCTTCAGCATCACCTCTAAGATTGTTAGGCATGTAGAATCTCAGACCTACATCTGAGGTATTGAGTCAATATCTGCATTTAAACAAGACCCAGAGGTGATTCATATGCACATTACAGTGGAGAAGGTCTGTTTTGTTTACAGGAAAATGGGAACTTGTTTAGAATAAAGAAATGTATGACACAGTGTCCAAATGCAATGTATGACCCTTGTTTGGATAGATTTAAACTAAGCAACCACAGAAAGACATTTTTGAGATCATCAGGGAAATGTGAAAATGGACTGAGTATTAATTGATATTAGATAATTACTAATTTGTTGGGTATGACATGGTATGTAGAAACAAAAAATTATTGGAGATGCATACTTAAATATTTACTCATGAAATAATCTGATGTCTGGATTTGCTTTAAAATACATAGAGAAAAAATTTAATGGGGACATAGATGTAATGAAAAATATTGATAAGTGATGGAACTGAGTGATGGGTGCACGGAGGCTCATTACTCAATTTTATTTATTTTTGTAGCTACTTGAAAATTTATGTAATAAAAATTCTATAAACAACATTTAAGAAATAATCACCTGGAATGTCTGTTTAAAAGATTTCTGGGCTCCCCCACTCAAAATTACTGAATTCAAATCTCAGGTATGAGCCTAAGAACGTGAGATCCTAAGATGCTAGGATTCCGAGTGAGGGCAGTGCCTGGAATGACACCCCATGGGCTATTTCCCACCCTATTTGGAAGAAACCTTAGTGCAGTCCATGAACCTTGGCTTTCCCGGTTCACAAAACCATCACTACTTTACATGAATTATGAATCAGGTCTCTGTTACTCAGTTTGATGAATACTCCTGAAGTGGAGGAGAGCAAGCGGGGAAAAGGGAAAAGAAATGGAAGGGAAAGGAAAGAAAAAGAAAAAAGGAGCAGCAATACAGCACCTCTTTCTCAACCCCTAGGCTTCACAGTCACCACCATCTATGATGGCAATTAGCCTGTCTGCCTTCACGCTGACACTGACAGCACCAGGTCCCCAGCCACCAAGAGGAAAAATCAGCAGGAGAGGGAAAGGGGGTGGGGGGAGAGTTCTGTGGGCAAAGTTTAGCAGTTACAACAATGGGAATGGATGGCTTTCTGTCCTTAAAGGTAGAGTCCAGTGGCATCTCTTACCTCACCCAGATCCAAATGTCCAGGCCATGACCAGCAGGATTCCAAGTGAAATTCCAGGCACATGATTCACAACTTTATTGGGATGCCTATTGCTTTTAATTAGATGAAATGTCCTTTTTGAAACTCAGGAACAGACATTTACCATTTTTGAAATACCCTCGGGAAACTCCCAACATTTGTGCCCTTCAAGTGAGCAGTTCATTTTCACTTGCACATCCATAATAATTCACCCAGGCCATTCCCCTGGTGTCCCCATCAGTGGAAGAGATTTACAGAAGCTTCACAGTAGTAAACACACCAGGTCAGTCGTGTGGGGCTCCAGGATGGTTCCAAGATAAAAACTGTGTAGACAGAGTGAGGCCTGAAAAGATAAATATCCTCCCCACCCCTGGGTGATAGCGAAAAAGCGTAGAACTGGAATGTGTATGTCTTACTTGGCAAAATTTAACCTTTTTGGCTTTACTTTGAAATGCATTACTTAAATCTTAAAACCATTTTTGGATTTAAACTTACTCTTTTGACCAACATGGCATGACAAGTGACAATAATTTAAACTATTTTTAATTGGGCTTTTTTAATGTGACAGCAACAGAAAAACAAAGAAAAAAGTGAAGCCAACTCCTTGCTTTCCCGGAAAGTGGCAGTAGTTCGTCACTCCGGAGCATCAGGTCTTTCACCTGTGTCCATCAAACCATTTTCATTCATCACCTGAGCCCCAGCCAAAAAGATAAGAAATGCCAATTAGACCTTGCTTTTCCCTCTAAGGCCTCCACAAAACTGAAGGCTCCATCTTGTTCAACAACTACAATTTATCTTCTTTCCTTTTTCTTTCTCTTTTTCTTTTCAGGTCTCTGTTGATATGCAAGTATTGATTAACTAGACAGGCTGGAAGGAGTGGGAGGAGGCAGCACCTTTCCTGCTCAACGTGGGGTTCATTTCCTAGGTGACAGCTGCTCACTGTCTTCTCAGGGTGAGCCCAAGTTGGCAGGATGACCCCATTTTTATTGTGAAGCTGAGGACTGCTATTAACATTTAGACTGATTTGGTGTAAAAGAAGGAAGAGGTGCCTCTGAGAGTTTTAGGTAATAGTTTCCCATTGTCTGGAAGATCAAGACCAGCTGGTTAGCCCATCTTACACAGCTGATCCCAGTCTGCTCCTCGCCAGCGGCCCTGCCTCCGTGCCCACCGTTCTTCTACCAGACCTGCCCCAGCCTGGCCCAAACGCCTCCATCTGTGACTCCCTGTGCTGCTTTTTTCCCACCCGGACTTATCTCTGATATCCCACGCATCTTCCAAGGCCCAGCTCCAGCATCATTTCCTCAGGGAAGGCTGCGCTCACCTTTGGCTCCCTCCTCTTAGCTCTCATAGCGCTTCTTAACATAATTATCTGTTCATACGTGTGTGTGAATATCAACGTGCTAACCTGTTATAAGATGGAAGTGGAAATTATCTGTTTTCTTCCCCTCTTTGCTGCAAACAAAGAATGAAAAGAAATATACCCCCTCACTCTTTGGAGACATTTGAGGATGCTATTCCTGACCTCCAAAAACTTCGGGAAAAAATTCAGTTGGGTAATGACTTGGCAATAGGTTCTGTTATGGAAGAAAACAGAGAGAATTTTTGTGGAAAAATACAGAGGGGAGGGTGAGACTCAAGAGGACTAGGGGAAAGGGGAGTAAGTGGAGGGACAGAGATGGAAAAGAGATGGGGGTCCCTGAGACCTGAGAACTGTTGACATTGAATCTTTGCCCAAGGACAGTTCAACTTTCATCTTCAAGAAGTTTTCTATCTCCTGCACTCAGGGCTCTATGATATCTGAACCCTCTTCTGCACCGAAGAGGACAACCCTGTCCCCTCCTCTCCTTACCTTCCCTCAGTGTCTGAGAATGCATTCACCCTCAACGGCCCAATACACTCCACATCACCAGACATTACTTAGTTTCCATTCCATCAAATCTCCCCATATCCCAGAAAATCCATTAAGCCATATGGTCAAGGAATCCTGAACACTCGGTGATGGAGAAAGTCTGTGCTTGTCCTCAGAGGTAGGGAGCATTCACCAAGTGAACAAAATAAAGATCAATTAAGTAGAACCAAAGTTGGTGACCACCCTGTACTCATGTCCACCTCCCTAACTTGAATGTGAGCTCAAGCATCAGGTCCCATTTATCACTGATTCCTTAGGAAAATATCTGGAATGTAATAAAGTTCATAGTAAATGTTAGCTGAATGACTATCTAAAAGTAAATCACTTTCTCTTCCCTTTAAAAATATGCCCTTGTAGTAGGTGAAAGTTTGGAAAACTTTTCTCCGTTACCACTTTGTTCCCTAAGCATTTCCTTTTTGAGCCTCTGCCCTTTGTAAGGTACTATGACAGGTAGAGAGGGGGAGGAGAGGTACTACAGAAATTAATAAATTAAAAAAACTTTTAATGCAAGGTGACCCAAAACATGAAAGTAATCATTTTTATAGATTCCAATATTCATAACCAAAATGCTAAACTGTTAACATAATTCAATTTCAGTCATAAATTAGTACACATCGTCACTATGTAATGGATACTAAAAAGTGAAGTTTATAACACATACCCCCTCCAAGTCTCTCCCAGTAGTATCCTATGCTGTATAATGTAGAAAAAGACTCTGACACCAACTCTGGGCTCAGAGGGAAGGGAAGACCACTCAACATCAGCACGCTGTACATGAGTAAAATTGTCGGCTACTTGTAATCTGTGTTGGAGTACAGAATTCGTGATTAGAACTGAAGTACCAGATGAGGAATTATGACGCCTTCTGCTGGTTTTCTTTAAACACGGGATTTAACTTTGTCATCTGATAATTTAAAACAACTATTAATAACATGTTAAACTGGGATATTAGTAGTAATCAAATACATCAAATATACAGGTAAATAATGAACCTATGGCTAAAGTTTAAAAGTTCAAATATTTATACAGTTTAAGGTCTTGTGTTTACCTCACAGGACGACTCAGGCCAACTGAGAACTCATTTCTTCCCTGTGTTCTTTCACTCTAATTCTCTCCCTCTCTTCTCCTCTCTACCAGACCACCTTTCATCTTTACCATTCTAATCTCACGTATTCTATTTGCAAATCTCTCGATGTGAATTAACCTCATGCTCCGGAAGAAAATGTATCCACACATTCCCACACAGGCAAAACTGTTTCATTCTTTCCTTTCACTTTATCCCTTTACGTGGTACTGGAAGCTTGGTAATATCTGTGTACTTCCTCCGGCCAATTTGGCTCCCATCAGTCCATCCAGGTCTGGGCACTCCTCCCCCTTGGTGGCCTCCTTCAGGATGAGAGAACGGCTTCACTGAGTAACCATGAGCATACTCTTGTGCTACTTGTTCTTTAGGACAAGGCCTTCTTAATGCAGCTGTAAAGGGGCTATGGACTTCAGTGAGATGAGTTAAAGCTTAGCATGTAGACACCAGAACCACCAGCCGATTGACACAAAGAAATTCAGTTATTCAAATGAAAATATCAGTTGATCTACTAGATTGATGTGGAGTCCACGAAACAATTAATTGAGTCAAACTCTTCTGCTTTCCAACTAGTAACTTGGCAGAAACAGTCACCTCAATAACCAGTGAATCAGGTTTTTGAAAGAACTAAGTAGCAGACAGGCTGCAATGCAAAGCACTTAAACTAAAAAGAAAAATTATCATTTGGGAACTAAAGTAAAATTATACCTCTCTCTATACTGCCTAAAACTCTACCTCAAAACCAGCTAATCAATAGTCATGACATAAAACAAAGTAAACACAACTTATTGTACAAGTGAGTGTGGAGTAGATTCCAGCACTGCTAAAATCACGAAAGCTTACAAAGGAATTAAACTAAAATAAGTTGCAACATTGAAGCGTTAGTCTTAGAAAACCTCTTGGAATCCAAAGGCCACCATGCAAACACTGGTGGGGGTGTCGTCCACTTTCATCTATAAAAGTCATAGTCTGAATTGTGACCTATACTTCTCCTTTAAATAATGCTGGATGAGAAATGACACTTGGGGTTTGTTTGATTGTTAGTTAGTTTGGTTTTTGACACTTGTTTTATGTTGTACTTCTTTTCTCTAAAAAGAGAATTATAATTTCTGATTCTACATAAGGATTAACTGGAATGCTTATTAGTATTTGCCCATCCCCTCCCCTAGAGATTTGGATTCAGTAAGTTTGAAGCAGGGTTCAAAGACCTTTATTTCTCTCTTTTTAAAAATATTTTATTTCAAAATAATTTTAGACTTACTGAAAAGATGTAAAAATAATGCACCAAGCTTTCCAAGTATTAGACTCTTAGACGATCATAAAATAATTATTGAAAGCAGAAAATTAACATGTATACAATGCTTTTACTTAATTGTAGTGGGTTGAATCATGGCCCCAAAAGGTAGCCACGAGTCTGAAGTCCCAGCACCTGTGAATGTGGCCTTACTGGGACAAAATGGTGTTAACAGCTGTAATAAGTGAAGGATCTCAAGATGAGATCACCTTGTATTAACCGGATAGACCCTAAATTCAGTAACAAGTGTTCTGTAAGAAAAGAAGACACGAAGAGAAGAAACACAGGGAGGGACCACATGCAGACGGAGGTAGAGGTATAAGTTTTTTTGCCACAAGTCAAAGAACACCTGGAGCCACCAGGAGCTGGAAGCCACAGGAAGAGCCCTCCCCCAGAATCTTCAGGAAGGAAACCACCCACCAGCACCTTGATTTAGGACTTCTGGTCACCAGAACTGTGAGAGAATAAATTTATGTTGCTTTAAGCTACCTAGCTTCTGGAACTTTGTTTTGGCACTCTAGGAAACTAATACATCCAGGCAATAACAATAAATGAAGTGAATATTGTCGATCATTTCCAAGTACAATCACCTCTGCTTACTCTCAATAACGGACTGGTGAATTGCAAGACTATTTTTTACCTTGGCCTGTGTCCTACAACTACACTCTCTTGCCCTCTGTCCTAACCTTACTACTTCTCAAGTGGCCTTTAAGAAATCTGAAATTTCTAAATTCCATGGAGGACAGTTTCAAAGATACTTAATTGATCATTGAGAATTCAGTATTCTTCATAAGTAAAGTTATTGAGTATAAGCACCATTTTTTGTGATTATTAAGCTTTGACATGGAAAATGAAGCTTAATTGCTACTGCCAAGGAACTAAAGCTTTTTTACATAAACAGTAACACAGATGGATTTTCATATGTTAAATAATTTAAGAGGTTTTAAATGTGCATGGCATTCTCAACATCGTCTTACAGGATATTAAGTTAACATTTTTTATAATGATTTAACTTTTGTATTGCATAAATAATAGATGAAGAGTAGATCTTAAGATGCTGATATTTTTAAACTATGTGCTTGGGCATACAATCCACAAACAGGCAACTTGGAATATACTTTCTAAATGATCCAAAATACAAGGTCCAGCAGAAGTAACGCCCAGACTCATGATTTTATTACAAAATCATAACCATACATGCTTATGATTTTGTAATAAAAGATTTGTTATAGATTACCAGCTCATAAAAAGGAGGCATTATATGTGCTGGATCCTGTATGTTGATACTAGAATTGCTGGTGGTTGGTATCCAATTTTGACATTTCAGGGTATGACTAGCCATGTGTTTTAATGTCATTTGATACAGATTATCATTTAAAGCAAATAAATGAAATTAAATGATTCTCTTTAAGATATTGCTTGAATCTATCACTTTACCCTCAACTATAAGAAGATGTTTTGTTCAAGTAAAATTTTTGTGAAACATAAGAATACGCATTTTATCCCTACCAAGTAAATAAGCACTAATCCACAGACCTATGGATTAAATAATTCTTTGTCAAAGATTTGTATTGTAGCTACTAAAAAACATAACACAACCATGACAAGTTTATTTTTAAAAATTGAAACATGAGGGCTATAAATCTAAATTTCATTTCCCTTCTCAATAAATAAATACTGCAGCTGCTTAGAAAATATGGAAAATTGAATCTAAAAAGCAACCCAGATATGTTTCTAAATATTAAAGAAAGGATATCCTTCCATGTTCATGGATAGGAAAACTCAATATTATCAATATGTTAGTTCTTCCCAACTTTATCTATAGATTCAATGCAATTTCAATAAAAATTCCAGTATGTTATTTTGTGGATATTGAAAAACTGATTGTGAAGATTATATCCAAAGGCAAAAAGACCTATAATAGCTAACAAAATATTGAAAGAGCAGAACAAAGTTGGAAGATTGACAATATCCAAATTTGAGATTCATTATAAATCTAGAATAATCACGACAGTGTAGCATTGATGAAGGAACAGGCAAACAGATCAATGAACAGACTAGAGAGCCCAGATATAGACGCCCAGAAATACAGTCAACTGATCTTTAATACATGGAGCAGAGATAACCTTTTCAACAAGTGGTGCTAGAACCATTGGGTATACACATGCATCCCTCACAAAAATTAACTCAAAATGGATCATAGACCTAAATGTAAAACTCAAACCTTCCCATGATCATCTAAAAGATTAAGTTCTATACCCTAAAAATTACTGTTACCCCCACTATCTTCTGAACCTAACCTAGGGGGAAGCTTGTATATACACTTTAATTTTCACATACTCAGTAGGAAACACACAACAGAGAGTATGATCTGAGAGGAAAAAGGCATGAATTGGTCTGTGTCTAGATTATGATAAACATCTGGCTAAAATATGAGAGGGGGAATATAGAATCTTTTAACTTCTATTTTAATTTTCTAGATTCTAGATCATTCCTGTTCAAAGAAAAACTAATAATATATATCAGTATGCCATTTTATAGTTAAGCAAATGTTAAATCAAAATATTGAACAATGATTTCATGAACCAAACAACTAGCAAACTTCTATACACGCTAGGAATAAGATTTAGAAGTGCAGTGAGAAACAATAACCCTTTCATTCAATCCTTCACTCAACATTCATTTACTGAATATTTCTTACACGCCAAGGAACAAGCTTGATGCTGAAGATACAAGAATAAGTAAGAGAAGTAGTATAGCCTTCTTAATGGGATCCTCAAAACAGTATTATGGAGGGCTCAGGGCAGATGCTATCATCCTCTCTTTACAAATGAGGACACAGAGGTTCAGAGAAGTCAAGTCACTCCTAAAATGTGCCATGTAAGAGGCCCAAACATTAGTGCCTCATTGATCTAATTCCAAATCTAGCCTCACTATCCATTACTCAGCGTAGTCTCATTGCACTGGGTGTGTGAACTTAATTCTGCACCTACCCAGATGTTTGGTGCTATGAAGGTGCCCTCTCAATGAACTAAGCAGTTCACAAGGTGCAAATTCTAATCTTGGTAGGCTTAGGGAAGAAAAAAGTTAAATTTTCCTCTCTGTGATAAGAGGATAGCAAAGAGAACTCTCCACAGAGAGCAGACGAAAATAACTTTATACACACGGAATGTAAAACAAATATAAAGCAGCACAAGTGGCTTCATTCTCCACCTTGCAGACCAGGGATGACAAAAAATAAGACAGGAAATTGTGGTTTTCTATGTGCAAGTGACTTAAGTCACCCTGGAAGCCGCAAGTGGTTTCCACCCAAGCTGCTTGCTGATAGCTGTTTTAGCTGATGCTAATGAAGCTCCTTTCTGGCTAATAGGCCATCTGCTCCATTCTGTTTCCTGGAGAGGGAGCACATACATCTCCCCGAACTTAGTCTCCGCTAGCTCCGGGGAGACGATGGCTCTTCAGGAACTGACAGTTTAAGCACAGCCTCTGGCTCCAACATTTTTCTGCTTGTCTCTGAAAGAAGCACAGAGAGGTGGAGAGGAGCTGGTGAGAGGTCACTGCTTCACCTAGGGACATCACTCATGAGCACGAGGGGCCTCTCAGAGGAGTCAGCCATCCTCCCGCCATTAGGGGACAACATGTGCAGCTCTGGTCCTCCAGGCACAAGCAGGTGGGAAATAGGGACGGGTCTGTTCTTGGAAGAGGGCTACGCTGGAGGTGGTAAGTTACAGAGGCGGTGCAGGCGGCAGCAGTCAGAAACCCTGGCTTCAGCAAAGGATTTGAGCATATCTAATACTGTTCTTCTCGTGTTTTCCAAAATGAGATCCATCGAGATGTTATGCTAAAAAAGACAATGGTTACATCAATAGATGTCATAGGACAGAGACAGACAGACAGACAGAGAGTCAGATAGACAGAGAGGGAGAGGAGGGAGGATAGAGGAGGGACTTGAGAGAGATGCCTTCATAGTAAAAATATGTGGGAAACCCTGAGGTTCACAGGGTTTTAACACCGTAATGCTGTTAAAGAAATAATGGTCAACGTATCCCTGATCTATTTAAGCACTTTCTTGCAGGACAGCTAGAGAAGCTGGCATGCTGTTGGCGGTGAGTGGCGACACCCAGCCAACAACGTCTTAAACAACATCGAAATTTAAGTACCTCACATATCACAGTGTGCAGGGACGCAGGGAGGTCACAGTGCTGGGTGGGAAGCTCTGCGATTCCAGTGGCCTTTGCCCCACGGTGGCAGAAAACTGGAGCAGCATCAAGCATCACAGCCTCCCACAGCAGCGTTCCAAGAGCAGAAAAACACGTCTCCCCACTGGCCTCGCTCTCCTTTTACCTGGTGAGAAACTCTTTCCCAGAGGCCACCAGCTGATGTTCCTTTACGTCTCATTAGCCAGAACTGGGTCACACAACCACCCCTCAGTTCAGAGAAAGCTGAGAAATTGGGTAAACCTGTAATAGCAAGTGGGCAAGGAAAAGGGATTGGGAGTAACTGCTGAGCACACAACCAAGAGCCACAGTGCGTGTACATGCAGGGTGGATGCCATCTGAAGATGAAGGCAGAGATTGGGGTGATGCAGCAGAAGCCCAGGAATGTGCACGATGGCCACAAAGCCACCAGAAGCTGGATGAGAGACATGGAACAGCTCCCAGAGGAGCCAACCCTGCTAACACGTTGATCTTGGGCTTCTAGCTTCCACGACTGCAAGACAAGAATAAATTTCTGTTGTTCAAGACCCCAAGTCTATGGTGCCTCGTTACAGCCACCCTAGCAAACTAATCCAAGTCCTGCTCTTCTAAACACAGGTGCCACTCCTGTGGGTGACCAGGGGACCGCCTGCATCTCAGGGCTCACCGGCATGTAAGAATCCTGAAGGGGCTGTTGCGACGTGCCATGAGAGGAGGACCAGGTCACTCGGAGGGGCATCTCTCCTGCTCCATGGCCAATGGTGACATGCTGGCTTCTGCAGAAGGGAGGTATCCATCCAACACTGGCAGGAACAGCAAGTCCCACAGCTCAGCTGTGCACGCAAAGGGCCGTGTTCGCCAAGTAGATACCGGATCCCAGAGCACTGACTCAGGCTCCACCCACGGACTGCCCAAGGGGGAGCCTGGGAGAGATCAGACTTAAATCAGCTCTAACCCACACATCGCCCTGCGCTCAGACCCTCCATCCCCTCCTCCCTCGTTTCACACGCTCTCCTTTCACTCCCCAGATGCTTCACGGAGCTCTGCATTCCTGCTATCTTGGGGAAGCTCCAGTTCCAAAGAGCCATGTGGCCAGCAGTGTTTCTTTCGTGGGATAACACACGGTGGGCCCATGAACAGGCTGACATGCTGCTTTCGGCTGGCTCTCACTCGTGTTGGACACATCACATACACCGTGTCACCCAGTCCTGGGAGCGTGAGCGGCACGTGTGGGCCCCTTCTACAGCTCCCACCCGACTGGGTTCTGACCAGGGCACTACTTCCCATCCGCCACACCCAAGGAGAGTGGACCTGGTGGCAGGGGCCTGCTATCCCGCGTGACCCCCGCTGCTGGGTTGCTTCCCCCAGCCCCATTCACACAGGCTCTGCACCCCCCGCCAGGCAGTCCCCCAGGCATGGCTGTGTCCATCTCCAAGGGTTGTCAGGACAACCACCCTGCTGGGTTAACAGGCCTGTCTTATCTGTGTCCTCACTTGTCCTCACTGACGTAGTGACTTGGTGCTGAGCTGTGCTGGAGGACGAAGGGATCATCCTAGTTTGAAATGGGCCCCTCTTCCCACGCTGCCCACAGGACCGATGCTTACCCACTGATAGTGGCTTCAGACAGGTCGTTATGGGCTACGGCAGTGTGAGCAGTGACACAGCACGGCTACCTTCTTCTGACTGTGGGAGACAGGAGGTTAGCCAGGAGAGCACATTTCAGAGAGAGAGCGCACAGACGGTTTCTGGATGTGAACAGGAGCGACTGGGACCTGGACACTGCCCTGAGCCTGGCCTGGTACAGCCGGGGCAGCAGACCCACACCTGAGTCTGCACCCCCTCTTTACCCATTATGCTGAAGCTCTCTTGGCAGGTTACTTACCGCGCCTGGGCCCACGATTTTTTATGTTTTTAAGACATTTTAAATTGACGTGTTTTAACAGTCAGGAACGCCACAGAATATATTTGGTCAGGCCTCCACGGAACTGTTATCCAAGTGGTGGGTCTGATGTCTCTGGCCGTGGAGCTCAGAAGGCCCCACCATTACAAAACAGAGTCCCACGAGGAGCCTTCCTGAGGGGCCCTAACACGTTCACCCGAGCTCCAACGGTAAGCCCCGCTGTCCCTGGCAGCTCTGCAGTGGGGACCGTTTCCATGATCGCTTCATTCTCTGTATCTCAAGACATTCTGCTATGTGGATCTTTCAAAAAAATCCTGTGCTAAAACCCAACTTACGGTTTGTCTTAGGGGACGTTACCCACAAGATTCAAAAATACTGAGTCCCTTCTAAGGAGAAGCCTGCCTTACATGTGCTGGATGCTGAAGCAGACCAGGCTGCATCCCTCACACCGTACTTCCATGTACTCTAAATGTTTCTTCATTATGCAAAAATAACTCTGATTCTATTCTGTGCAAATGTCTATTAGGTTATGGTTAATGGTTTGAGATGTAATTTGCAGTGAAACATGTCAGTGCATTTTATAGCTATCAAAGAGAAGCACAAAGACACTGTTTTCACAGGGTGTCCATGTCGTTATCCCAGGGCCTGCCTGGCTTGTGGGATGAGAGGTGCTAGAAAGTAATTATGAATCTCTTGGTCCATTTTGTGTTGTTGCCAAGTTCTCAGCTTCCTGGTGTCAGATCGGAGCTCTGGCCTTTAAATAAGAGGAGCTGTTCAAAGGAACCAGGCACAAAGGAAGGTGACTCCAATTAGGACTTAATAATGAAGCTCTCCTTGTCCTTTTGTAACACTCAGAAGTAAAAACCTGCCTGCTTCAGGAAGAGTGGCCAAATTGATCTCATGTTTATTAACTAGCTCATTATATTTGTTGCAGGAAATATGCTTGTTAAGGAAAAGATGTAGTCCCCTTATATCCCAGAATTAACCTTTCTTGAAGTCAATTTTTACAGAGATCAGGCAAGCAGTATTTCCATCAGACCATCAGAATTATGAAGGTGTTTTGGAAATCCAATTGTAAAGGGGACTTAAAGATTGGGAATACAAACCATGTACAGCATGCATCTCTATTTCTAAACTGCTTGTGGCATTTGCATTGAATCCGAGCTGATTCAAGACCAAGCCCAGAGATCATTTGCACAGCTGCACAAACCACAGCAGAATTAGAACACTGCTTCCAACAAACACCATGTTGTTTTTTTGTGTCTTGTTTGCCTGGAACCACTAGAGGATTTCATATCACAACCCTCAGAAATTCTTGCACCTCTGCTCCAGGGTCCTGTTTTCCCAGTTCTTCCCCCTGCACACAGTCAGACACATCTGACAAATTTGCAAATAAATAGAAACTTTTGAGATGTTGGACTTCCCTGGCCATGTTCTCTGTGGTTGTGTTCCTTTGCACATTAAAAGCACATATTCTCTGAGAACCCACCTGAGTTTGGGGCAAAAACACCTAAGTGGAGTCAGAAAGTCTCAAGTTCAAGTCCTTCACTATTGATGAAGCAAGGTGGCTTGGGCAGGTTACATAAGTTTGCAATGAAATGGGGATAAAAAGATCTACCTGAAAGGGCGGTCATGAGGACTGAATGACATATTTGTATGTGAAATGTGTAGAATTTGGTAGGTAATTCATGAATAGAAAGTGTCCTTAAGACGCAAACTCTTTTTGTCTTTGTGACTGTTTGTCATCAGAAAATGAGAAGAATGGACTTGTCTCTGGCAGCCTTGAATTTGGCTGCCCTGAGATTTACAGCATCTGCGGGAAGTGACAAGCCACCAGCTCGAAGGTGGGCCAGGTTATAGTACCTGTTTCTCCTGCCTCCCTCCCTTCTCCCTTCGGCTTTCGGTTCTTTACTCCACAACACTGCATGGAGCATTTTTATGTGCCAAGTCCTGGGAGGTGTGTAATTTAGTAAGAAAGTTAACATATATTATCACCATAATCACAGCACTTGCGTTTAGTGCTGTGTACCAGGCAAAGCTTTATTTGTATTATCTCATTTATGAGGATGAGATCATGATGGGATAACAATAACTCTATGAGAAGGTTATTATTTTTTACAGATATGAAAACTAATGTTCAGGGTGACCATATAATTGCTGAAAATTTTATAAAAGTCAAAACAGCAGGCTTCAAGCTTTTCAGCTGTGTGTTACTTCGGGTTCCCAAGAAGTTTCTATACTGTAATGCACCGATGACTAACTCTTTAATAATTACAGAAATGTAAATTAAAACAAAATGAATCTCTTTTTATGCACATTAAGTGGCAAAAAAGAATTAAAGCAGGGTAATCCAAGCATTGGCAGGGATGTGGTGCATTGAGGGCCTGCCTGCAGCCTGCGGTGGGAGTGCAAATTGGTCTGGCCACACGGGACAGCAGGCTCCGCTATTTGCTCAAATCAGGAACACACAGATGCTGTGGCCCAACAGGCCTGCTCTTGGGTACCTGTCCCAAGCAACCCTCCCACATGTCCACAGGCAGTTTCTCAACCGTGACACTATTTACATTTGGGGCAGAGTAATTCCTTGTTGTGGGGCTGTCCTGTGCATTGCAGGGTGTTTGACGGCACCCCTGCCTGCCCTGGCCTCTCTACCCACTAGATACGAGTAGCATCCTTCCCCAGTTGTGACAACCAAACATGTCTCCAGACATTGCCAAATGTCCCTGCAGGTGTAAAATCATCCTCAGTTGAGAACCACTGTCATGAGCAGACATGCTTGAGGATGTTCATTGCATCGCCATTTCTGGAAATAGGAGTTGGAGCCACACTGATGTCTGTCATTAGAAACCTGAATAGCAAAATGTGAGGGATGCCCAGTGTGGAACGTGCAGCTGTCAAGTGCAATAAATGAGATGTGCACCATAGCAACATGAATGGTGCTTTAAAATCCAGTCCTCGGGGAAAGGCAAGAAACAGAACGAGACATAGAACATTATCGTTCACGCAATTTAAAAATCCATGTTCACAGAAAAACAGCAGACATTTTGCAAGACTACGTATGGAAAAAGGGATAGACACTAAACACAAAAACCCACTGGAGTGGCTGTTGGACGGGTAGGAACAGGGCACGGAAGGTAAAGGAATAAAAAGTCGTAAAGCAAGACAGTGGCTCACTTGGACTAACAATACAGGGTGTGAGGAGTGTGATAGACGCTGCTCTTGAAAACAAAACAGGCACCAGGGGCCTGATAGAGTTACTAATGCTGCAGGCATGGAGGTAGGAATCACTTCAGGTGGGAATGGTCAGGAAGAGGTGGCAATTGTAGCTGACCCCTGAAGGATGAGCAGACTTTTAATAGGTAATTGATGTAAACGAGCCTATGTGGAGGTAGTGACATTTCACAATGTTTAATGGTGGTTACCACCCATTGATCACATGTTCATATCTATCTCATTCACTTCTGAAAAAATTTGAATTACCTCATTGTGCATTCTGAAATTCAGAGGTTAAGTAACTTGTCTCCTCACTGACTCCAAAGGCCATTCTGCTTGCATTACATGTGAGTTGTTCTCTCTAGGTCACAAATTCCTGGACTAGGCTCATTTTTACATAGAACCCATAATGCCTCAGGCCAGATTCACCACTCTATCCCAAAGTCCTAGTAAGTATATTTAATGATCTCTAGAATCTGTCTCCTCTCCTTTCTCCCCACCACTACCCTTGTCTAAGTCACCAGGATTCCTTAGCAAGACCAGAGCTTCTCATAGATAACCCTGATTTACCCTTGCTCATCCACTTAGATCTATCTAGAATACTCATGTGACCATGTGATTCCCTCAAATTCTGAATATTACCCTCCAGGACTTTTACAATCTGGCCTAAGTCCCTGGTTCTTGCCAAAAAATAATGGGATTTGGTTAACTGAATTTTATTCCACATCCAGCACTAAACATTCTATTCCTTGTCTAAGAAATTTCACAAGTTATTTAAAAATTCTTAGTTGGCCCCATTAGCTCTTAAAAATTATCCAGGTTTTATTTAATACTTAGGAGAAGCAAATCCAGATTATGCAAAGTAAATAAAACAATAGGATAAAAGCATTAGAGCAGGGTGTCACTCAAAGATAAACAAGAGCATTTGTGGCCTCTGAGGAATGCATGAATTAGTAGGTAAACAAACACTTCCCTTCGGTTACATCCTTGTGGCTGTGATGCATGGTGGTGAAAGGAGGCATAGTTTAGCTCCTGCCTTCAGGGAGCCAACTCACAGTTCCTCAGGGAGACAGGTAACTGTAGTGCAACTAGAACGCCGCAGGTTATTTGCTACAAATGGGAGAAGTTCAGGCTATGATGAGAATAAGATGGAAAGAGCCCAAGTGAAGGAAGGCTTCTTGAAGAAGTGAAAGTCTAAAAGGTCAGAGAGTTGACCACTAAGCAGACGTGTTAGGTTTAAGGCATTGTGAGTTGTGAGGAAGAACTATCACAGACAGAGGGAACAGCCAATGTAAAGGCCCAGAATGAGGGAGCAGGACTTTCAGAATGGCTTAAAATACTTAAATGGCCTTCAAAACATTTAAAATAGAGTGCTGTTGTGCACCATTAACATAAACCAACTACATCTGGGAAATCCCAATGCCAGAGGGAGAGCACTAGACATTCGTTACCGTCCCGACTCTGCCAGAAACCAGCCATCTGATGAAGTGAGGTTCTCCTTTCATCAGTTGGAGTCCTTCTTTCCTTTTCTGTAAATACAACAAATTAAAAAAAAAATTCTCTACCTTCTTCATAAGATTTCAGGGAAAATAGAATGAACTGGTATACATAAGGACAATTTAAATAAAACTAAGAGACCAAATCAATTTTGATACTTTTGATGACTGATCACAACAGTATTTCTATCCCATTGATGTTGGGCTTGGTCATATGACTGGCTTCTGCCAATGGAACATTAGTGAACTTGACAGGAGTATAGGCCTTAGATGTATTTGTACGTGCATTTCTGCTTGATGCTTGAGTACCAGTGAGTCACCAGGAGACCCTGCTGCCCTTTAGCCTGCTCCCTTGGGCCAACATATGTGGAGCAGACCTTAACATAACCTACAACCAGAGGGTAAACTCAGTTGAGCTCAGACTATATTAGCCATGCCACATACACCTGCGGCCTCATGAACATGAGGATAAATGCTTATCATAAATTTTCATTGAATTTTGGAGTTGTTTATTATATAGCATTATTGCACCAATTTCTGAGTACAGGTAACCCCCATGTAACACAGCATTTCTATAACACGGTTTCCCTCTAACATGGTCCAAGACTTGAGAGAAACCATCATATAACACGGCATCCTAGAACACGGTTTTACTCTAACATGGTTTGCAAATTAGAGAAATCCCTGAACAACACGAAGCATAGTAAGAGCTTTTAAGAGCTGAAAGAAGCACAAAGTTTAAGAGAGAACTTCACAAGTGCTTAGCACCATATAATGAAATTTATAAAGATCTCTCAGCTAAAAGCAAACAATCTAAAATAACAGGTTTTTTGCAGAAAGTACAGAATAAAAGTCAAGATTACACTGAAGAAAGTTCAGAGGATGAAGATATTTTGTCAAAAAGAAAATGCCCTTGGTTAATGATGCTTAGTAGTGATGATGAAAAAAACATTATTTAAAACATGTTAATATGTAATACTTTTGGTGAAAATTGCTTTAATAACGATGTTTCTCTTACTTGTAAAAATATAATAGTGTGTTTTTTCAATGTTTGGAACCTAACCCCTTCTTCTGTACTAGTTCTTTGTTTCATATAACACAGGTTCAAGTAACATGGCATTTTAGGAGCCTAGCAACCGTGTTATGTGGGGGGTTACCTGTGTGTTAGACCCCTATACCACATAACAAATTACTACAAACGTAGTGCTTGAAACACATACATTTATTATATCACAGTTTCTGTGGATCAGAAATTCAGACATGGCTTAAATGGGTTCTCTGCTGCGTGTCTCACAAGGCTGTTAATGAAGATGCCAGACCAGGCTGAGTTCTCATCACAGTCTTGGGGGGAAAGCATCCACTTGCACCTCCCTTAGCTTGTTCACAGAATTAATTTCCCTGTAACTATAGGATTCCTTGCAGCTTGTTTCTTCAAAGCTAGTAACAGGAAGAGAACAAGTGTAGAGCAAGTCTGCTGGCAAGACGTAACCTTACTACAAATCTTTTAAAAGCAATTTAGGTATTTTTGTAATTTCATCACAGGAGTGACGGCCTATCACCTTTGCATTTTCTAGAGGTCCCACTCACACTCAAGAGGAGGAGATTATGCAAGGGCATGAACACCAAGAAGCAGAGATCATGGGAGTCAAGTTGAAGTTTGTCCAAAATAGACCAATGTAAGTCATTACTATGTTCCTTCCTCCCACGCCAGTGATTCCACCACAGCTCAGTGAACAACGTCAGCTTGGGCCCAAAGGATTGGAGGGTGGGGACGGGAAAAGACACATATGTTTATGGAGTGTCCATCAGAGATTTCAGAAATGGAGATCGTCACAGCTGGAAAGACCTTAAGGATTACGAATATTTAATCTAGATCTCTGAGCTTATGGATCAGGACATGAAGGCTGATAAAGTTGATGTCCCAGGGCCCAGAGCACACAAAGATAGTGGCATATATTCAGACACCTGCCTATGCTTTTTCTGCTCTCTGTTCCTCCTCAAGGGTCTCTCAGTTGTCTTCCAGGTTGGCCCAAGCATAAGGATCACAAGGGACTCTTGTTAAAACCCACATTTTGGAGCCTCCCCCAGATTTGCTAAATCAGGATCTCCACGTTAGAGGAGCCTAAGAATATGTATTATCAGCCAGGCTTCTGCAACTGATTCTGATTAAGCAAGTTTAGAAAATCCTGCTCTCACTTCATTCTATTATTTGACAACTTAGTTTTTGAGCATCTCATCTGTGCCAAGTTCTGGACAAGATCCTGGGGACACAGAAGTGATCGAAACAGACTTAGTTTTTACTATCATGAAGGGTGCCACTCAGAAAGGAAAACAGACATTGACCCAGGAATTCTAAGTGTGTTGCGTGGAGCACAAAATACGATGAGGAGTCAGGAAAGGCAGCTGACCTGACCTGGGAGACCTGAAGGAATTACATTAAGCTGGGCCCTGCAAAAAAGGGCATGAAGTAGGAGACAGGATTAAAGCATTCCAGGGAGAACACAGCAGGTTCAAAGGATCTAAGGCAAAAACAGAGTGAAGACACTACCAACACATGGGTGGTAGGTTGAAACAAGAGCCCAGAAAAACCAAACATGTTTCCATTAAGGCCTCGGGGACAGTGCCAGCAGTCTATGAAGAGTGCCACTAGGTCTGCACCCCAGTTAGTGAGCAGCCCCTGATGAATGTCAGCCATGGTTTGACAACCTCTCCAAGGCACTGATGTACAGCCAGCATCAGCACCGTGACGGATGTTGTTTTTAGTTCAGAGGTTTCCGGTGCTCTATTTGACATGGCCTTGGGGAGTTCCACAAAGAAACGCATTCACTAAGACGTTTTGACTGAGAGGACACTGTCAAAGGAAAGAAAAGGAAAGAAAGAAGGAAGGAAGAAGACAAAAGAGCCACAAAAGCAGCCGTAGCTTAACCAAGTGAACAGCAGTGGGAAAAGGCACTTGCTGTGAGGGCAGGGAGGGCAAAAGCGGCGTAAGGGATTTCCTTACACGATGCTCCGAGTTCACACTGAACTTGGGACCTACACATGCAGACGGTTTCCTGCAAGGGAGATACGAGTGGTCTCTCAAGTGTGACGGAAGCAGCAATTACATTTTGGTCAAAGCGGATGAAGAAGTCTGTTTATGTCTGTCACTATTCAGACTTCATGTTCCTCGAGAAGAGATGTTTTTTCTTCTCCAAACTCCGTGGGGTTTTGTCCGTAGAAAGACAAACAAACACTAAACAGAATGGTGTGATTAGCAAATCCAAATTATTAGGAGAGGTTGCCTGGAAAGGAAGAGGGGCAGCGCAAGGGAGGGGGGGAGTCTTACTACTTATTTTACACACTTTGTCACTGTCTAAATTTTATGAAAATACTATGTTCTATAATTAAATGTTTTTTTAATTTGGAAAAAACGTAAACATGTTTACTAACACCCAACCTAATAAATTTGCTCAATTGCTCAACATTTACTCTGCTCTTAAACGATATGCATCATTAACTTAAACCTGCATGTCCCCCACCAGGATGAGCCTGGCTGCACATTTAAATGTGATGGGAAGCCTGGTCCCAGAAGCCCTGGAGATCACTGGAATTCTGGCAGTTGGATAGAAGCATGGGAGTAGGGGTGCTGTAGGGAGGGGAGAGTAATTTTCCATGACCCTCCTGGCCACATTTCTCTCAGAACCCCCTGGTCAGATGACCCCCATCTCCTCACTCTCCATCCTGCACTGACTCACGGCCTCCTTTCCTCAACCCCGCTTCCTTTCAGACCCCTGGGTTGGTTCCCTTTTTCCATTAGCTGAAGTGGACTTGCTACCCAGCCATGGCTACCTGGCTCCGCCCCCTACCTCCCCGCCACAAAGGCCAGGAGTCACGGCAACAAGCACAGAGACCTCCACAGAACACAGGATCTGCCATGAATCTGGTACTTCAGTGTGTCTGTCCCTGTCACACATGATTCTGGGCATCTTGGGAACAAGATTTAAAAAAAGAAAACATGGCTCCTGCCTTAAGAAGTCTTGCAATTTGAAAGAGGAGATGAGGCATGAACATAATTGTTTTGAGGCAATATGGTATGTGAAAAAATGCCCCAAGAGAGAAATGAAGAGTGATAGAAAATCAGATGGGCTTTTTAGTAGTCTTGTACATTTGAGCGGATGCCCAGCGTCAGGTCTAGGACCCCTGAAAAACACAGGGAGCAAAAGTGTTCTGAGGATCATCCTGAGTTTTGGCCTGCCGACAGTGGAGTTCACCCCCCACCCCAGGCTTGTTGAGAAGATGTGTTAGGCAGCAAAAACCCAGTTTCCAGAGTGGCTCCTGTTGTAAAGCGTTTTCCATAGGCAGCAATGCTTAATTCATACCTAATAGAACTAACCGCAATAGTTGATACGCACTTAGGGCTAAGTAGGATTCTGCAGGTCATTTAGGAAGGATTTTGGTGTGGTTCTGGGGTGTACAACCTTGGAAGGGATCAACAAGCTCCTTGGATATTTGTTGACAGTCATGGGCCCTCTGCTGAGAAAAATGAATACACAGGCCAACAAATGTTTGCCAGCAACTTTGGGAACAGTGAACCTCTGTACCCCACCGACTGACTTCCAAGGAATCCATGGGCTCCCAGACAAAACAGCTTTTGGAATCAGACATACAAGTATATGTGAATCCTCTCCGGCCTTCAGAGTAGGGTCTCCCTGATTCTGGGAAGTCTCTCCTACAAATTCGGAGTGGTAAGAGAAGTCAGAGTTGTTGTAAGGGTTACATTAACATAGAACTAATGTGTAAAGCACTGACACATACATAGTAAGTAATCAACAAATGCAAGTTTCTATGTAATGACTGTTTCTTTGAGAAATGTATTCTTGAATTTCAAGCAACTAACAATCTCATTTATAAATTATACAAATTAAATAAGAAATTCAATTCCACTAGGATTAGGAAGTTTCAAACTCCCATTTTAAATGTACACACCACTTGAATCATAGTTAAAGTACAAAGTAAATCCAGTACAGAGGGGATGCATTTTATGTAACGGATAAATTACTGAAGACCTTGTATAAATCAAAACTTGCATAATTCACAACTAATTTTCCTATTGGAATAAATATAAAGTATAAAGTTGCTGGTGCATAAATCTACAACCATTGTAGCATATTTTGCTTTAATGCAATCTTTTATTTCCTCAGCATTTTCTATAATATTTCATAAAGTGCTCTCTCTGAAATTAACAGCACAGTGTATCATAGCACGTGTTTGTCTAAAGAATGTTTCATCATATCTACCTTCCTTTTCAGTTATTGGTTTTCAGGCATATTTTTAGAACTGGCCCAGCACCAGTACCACCCATAATGAATACACATATGACATTATTTTATGATTACAGAAAAGGACTCAATTATACTAACAGAGTATTCTGATAAAGGCATAACAGTAACCAACATCATTTGCAGAAGTTCCTGGTCCGACAAAGCCTAGAGGGACCATTTACTTACAGTGCTCAAGTCTGACCACCATGAAGCAAAAGGTCAATACAGCTACCATTTCACTCAAGCTGGCATTTCAGCTTTCAAAGTACACATTCCTGATCTTTTTTATTTGGGAATATTTGCATTATTTCATTTATACATAAGGTGAAGTTTTATTAATATTTCATAGACATGCTTTCATATGTACATAAAATGTGACTACATAGAATCTGAAATAAGAACAAAAGAAATGCAACCTTACCGCCTGGTTCACAGCTTTAATTAGTGAATCTGATCAGCAGCAGACTGTGTCTATTGTGCCTGCAGGCTCTGACACCCCGGGCGTTATCTGCAGTGGCATTAAAGAGCCAGATGGTCACCGTTTCCCAGCAGAAGGGATTGTCTCTGACCTCACAGGGGCTCTGGAGAACATCAGTGCTCAGAATTCTAAGGCTCTAGAGCCCATTCCCCTGGGCAAAGACAGCTGGAAGCGTGCCCTCAGGCAGGCTTCCTGGTAGACAAGTCCAGCTGAGGAAGGAGGAAAGCAGGAGCAGGGTGGTTGATAGAAGAAAGAAACATACTTGAAATGCAAAACTGGAGCGTCCCCATAGAATATCTACAACATCTGTCTGGCCAAGGCAAACTAAGAAACTTAAAGTAGGTATTGAAGGTCATACCAAGGTCAATTTTCTGATCATGATATTGTTTGAAGGTATACCATGTGTCACTTACCATTGGGAGATACTTGAAGGGTTTAAGGAGGGACTCGGTATTATTTCTTACAACTGCATGTGAATCTACAGTTATCTCAAAAAAAGAAGTGATATTGAAGTGGAGAAGCTAATTAGCTATTTGGTCAAGGATTTTGCTATAAGGATGTCTATCATAATGCTGTTTATATGAGCAAATCTCTAATGACAAAGAATTTGTTCATTATAAAAACTAGTATATATATACAAAAAATACTGTGCAGCCATGAAAATGATTTTATAGGAAAGCATGTACAATTTAGAAAAATGTTCAGACTATATTTTCACAAAATCAGATTATAAAACAGTATCACCTCAGTTTTGTAAATAAATAATAAGTGTAAATTATACCAAAGGACTGAAAGCGATAAAAATCCATGCTAGCAATAGGTGATCAGGTTAGGGATGATTTTTCTTTTTTCTGATTTGTATTTGCTAGATTTCTTCCGTAAATACTAAATCACTCATGTTCAGATAGTTACCAAGCCCTTGTGGCACGTGAGGCACTGTAGGATACCATGACAAGAAGGAGACATCTGTGGGCCCCTACCTTCCTGGCGCTTCCTGGCTAAGACAGAGAGCTAGAACAGAGCCAGCAACACAACAGACGGTGGTCAATGCTGAGCTCCCCCAAAACCACGCCCTCAGCTCGAGAAGCCTTACCCTGGGTCCCGTCTCTTGCAGAAACAAGCTTTCAGTCCACATAGTCCAGTCTCTCAGTGACCAAACCAGGAGCCTTGACTTTCATCACTTAGGCTAACAGTTTCTGACACAGTTAGGGCCCTGTTCTTAGGAGAAGAAAGACACGGAGACGAGGCATTTGCAAAGTACCTGCCACATGCCAGGCACTGTCATGGGCTTTGCTTGCACAGCATCATGGTGCCTTATCACAATCACAGGAAGGAGGGTTTTTTATCAGCATTTTATAGAGGAGTGAAACAGAAACACAGGGTGATTACCTGGTTTGCTCATGGACACACAGTTGATAGGAAAACCAACAAATGCAGACCTGGCTCCAGCAAAGTTCATACTCTTTCCACACGTACCGGGTTGCTCTCCTCATTTACCTGTCAGAACACCTCCCACCAGAGTCCCATCTACTACCTTCACCTCTTGTGTTCAGCCGCATTTAGACCCGCTGGGATGTCGGACTCTAGACACAGAGATTCAAACTCTCTGGAAAGAACTGCTGAGGTTGGAGATGGAACCCGGGGAAAAGGGCTTTAAACTGACTGGCTGCCAGCAAAGCTGGAGATACTAAGGAGGAGGCTTCAGACCCAAAGGTCAGGAAGCAGCCCCCTCCACTCTCTCCAGCTGCTCCCAAGGTCACATGTATTAAATGGCATCATGAATGGTCTGTAAATGCCCTCTCTGCTCAGAAAAACAGCTTCAAATATGTGTGTCTCCCTGACACTCACTGCTCACCTAACGGTTCCTTTTTACCTCTTAGTATTCAGGAAGACCTTCCAGAATGTGCCTTCCAAACTTGTCTGGGAAGAGCTGTGCTTGTCTGTCCTTGATCTTTTGATCTCCTATACTCACTACCAGTCTTGATAAATAAAAAAAAACCCTCCAGAAGTCAGTAAGTCGAGCAATATTGAACCCACAAAAATCAATTCAGTGGAGAAAAGTAAAAGGCGGTGTGCTACACAGAGTGTAACCCCATTTGTAGTTAAAAATAACAACTTTTTAAATACACATAAACATGCTTGCCTTTTACAAAACTTACTATGAAAAATTTCAAACATCACGAAAACAGAATAATACACTGAACCCCTCCACACCTGTTGTCTAGTGTCTGCTCGCCAGTGACGCCCAGAATGACTGATCAGTGGGTTCAGGTGGTGTCAGCCTGACCCATCCGTCATGACGTTCTACATCTGCCTTTCACTCAGTGTTTCACCACTCATTACGAACATGGCCTAGATCCATTTACTTACCATTTTAGAATTCCTCCTGCATTTTAGCTGAAATTCTTCTATAAGAGACTTTTCCTTCTTGACAACAGTTAACTTCAAATACAGTGCATTCAAAGAAGGCGGAATAAATGCTGAATTCTCTTCCCTTTATTTATCATTTCACTGTTTCAGATTAATGAGTTGGTGCCCTAGCAGCCTTCAATGGTGACCAACGACTTTTAGTATTTGTATTATACTTAGTGTCCCTACAAGCCCATGGGTTTGTTTATATTTTATGTATTTATTCGATTGAAATCTTACGGTCACTTTATTATAAATAATATATATGCAAAAAATATAGGAGTAAATAAAGTGAGAAAAAAATTCCACCCCAACCCCTGTCCCCAGAGGTGATCCTACAGAATCCTTACAGGAAAACTCTCATCACCAAGGGTCACACGAGTGACTGCTTCTTGCATCTTAGGAAGCTGGTAGGACCACTCTCTTAAAAAGCAAAGGCTCAAGCAAGAAATTCCTCCAGTTCCTTGGAAGCAGCAACTCCAGAAAGGAAGATGAATTATTTAATTAGAAACAAAGAGCCAAATTAGGGGTTAAGAAATGAGTCACATGAAGTTTAGAGAAAATATTAAGAAAGGGTTTTCTTTTTAAGGAATGAGAGTAGATCTGGAAATAAAGTTTTGAAGACTCTTAATTTTTTCCCACAAAGAAGATGACCAACAAAGGCTGTCCTTCGACCTGAGCTAGTGCGGTGACAGGAAACGCTGAGACTTTGCAGTCAGCAACTCCGTGCGGTAGCGGGCTCAGCGCTGCCACCGAACGACAGCTCGCTTCTGTAAACTGGGCCGAGTCCAAGTCCTCGACTTCCAAGGCCTGTCCCGGCCCTGCTTGCCTGTGATCTTCCCCACCCGGCTAAGGGCCTCTCCACCTCTCCGGGGGCTCAGGTCAGAAACCTGCCTCCGCCTGGACTACTCCCTGTCTCTCAGACACCCGTCCTCAGCGAAGCCTGTTCGCTCCTTCTCTAAAACACAACGAGAATCCGACCCCTTCTCACCGCCTCCGCTTCCGCCACTCTGGCCTCAGCACTTCCATCGCTCACGTGGGATAGTGCAAGGACATTCCTAGAGGGCCTGCCCACCTCCCCTTTGCTCCTGGGGCGCGTAGTTTCCACCAACCCCCAGGGGGACGGACCTTCGGACACCGAGCTGGAGCGCCTGTGCCGCACCTCAGAGACCAGCAGTGGCTTCTGGCGGCACTCAGAGGCGGAGCAGGGCACTGCCGTGCCGCCCAGACCCGCCCAGGCCACTTGCGACTTCCCTGACCACGTCCCCTGACACGCTTCCCCTCTTCTCTTCATGATATGCTCGCTGGCTGGTGACTCCACAGCCGTCCCGAATGTGCCTCTGCCCGCCTGGGGGCCTGGGCCCCTCCTGTTCCCTCCGGGGCCCCTTTGTCCTGGTACCTGCCTGGCTCCGCCCCTTTTCCCCTTCAGGTCTGGGCCCAGATGTCACCCCCCACCCCCACTGCCACTCCACACCCGAGGATGCCTGTCCTCCTCTGAGTCTTTGTTTTCCTCCATAGCAATGATCCATAGCACTATGGAGTTAATTTATTTAATTCTTCATTTTGCTTATTTTCCTCTCTTTCACTAAAATATAAACTCCATAGAGAAGCGGTTTGGATCTTTTTTGCTTGTTGCTGTTGTTCCAGTGCTTGAAACGGCCTGGTACACCACAGGGCCTCGGTAAGTACCTAATGAATGGACATAAAACACTGTGGTGGCCAACACCGTGCCCCCTACCCCCGGCCACAAACACACGGGCAGCTCTACAGCCCATGGCCAGTGGAAGATGGAATATCAGATTTTCCCATATTAACTTGCTTATCAACAGGCATTGGAAAGCGGCTTGAGAGCAGTTTTTAATAAAGTATTCCCTCTCTCACTAGATATGGTGAATAAATGCAAAGTGTCATAACATACGAGGTTTTCACTTACACTGTAAAATCGAATTGGCAGTTGTGCGATAACAAAAAGTGAAGATTATGAGCTGCACACGGAACAAATAAAACCTGATCACTCGGGTTTGGACTTCTCTTGCCTTTCATACTGGCTGCCCCATTTCTTTCCCAGCTAATAGTTCTTTCATCCTGTGCTCTTGGCGTAGGAAATGTCACTGCCCTTGGTCCCTCTAGAGTGCCTCATTAAAGAAGCCACCTATCATAGCCTGTAATGGCTTCAGTTTTAGACTGCTTTGCCTCTCTTACCTTAACCAGAGATGCTATGTCAGAGTTGTCTGAAAAGCCTGTTCTCAACGTGCATTCCTGGGCCCCAAGCTGAATGGTTTTGATTCTGGGGAAGAATCAAGGGAGGACAGATATTGGACAGCTGTACCTCAGGAAAACTCCGCAATGGTTCGGAGATGCTCCTCTGGTTCAGAACCACTGACTGGGTTGATAAGTACGCTGCACGTAAGTACTATACAGGACTTTTTAACTGAAGAGAGGGAGGACCTGGATGGAACCCTCAATACTCAAGGAGAGACGAGTCACCAGTTTTCCAATAACCAGCATCTCCCAAATGAGGGAAGGACACAGCGACTGGTTGATCACAGCTAGAATAATCCCTTGGTCCTTGAAGTGATGGGAGGGAAGGGATGTCCAAACACAGCCATGAGGGATAAGATTTTTGCAATTTATTTAAGCCTCAACTCATGATGAGTATTTTTAAATCAGGTAGGAAGTATATATTGCTTTTCTCCCAAGACTTTTGGCCACACTCTGGGACAACAATGAAATCTCCCAGGCCTCTGTAATCCAAATCAGTCTGTCCCTAAGTTATCCCAGGTCTCGAAGGGTAGGGGGCACAGCTCCTAAAGAAAAAGGGAGCTCTGATGCGAGAGATGAGAGCAAAGAATATTCAACTAGGACAGTGAACAGCAATAGGAATCAGACAAACAGTTCACCGAGCTCAGGGAGCCCTTCCTGGAAGAAGTGACATTTTACCCTGTCCCTAGTGGATGTGTTGGAGTTATCCAGGGAATGAGGAAGGGAAGGAAAGAGGAAGGACCATCACAGGCACAGGAAATGGCACATGCAAAGACACAAAGGTGAAGGCACCTGCCATGTGGAAAGATAGAACTGAGCCTGGTGCAGCTGGGACAGAAAGTTCAAGAAGGACAGTGCTAGAGAATACACTGGAGAGAGAGGCTAGGGCCAGATCATCAAGGGCCTTGTAATCCATGCTGAGGAACTTGGACTTGAATATAAAAGAGGAGCCACTGGAGGGTTCTAGAGCAAGGGAGTAACTTGATAAGCTCTGCATTGGAAAGAACACTGTGGCTGTGCTGGAAGCACCACAACAGGAGCAAGGCTGGACACAGGGAGACCAAGCAGGAGGACAGGTATCATTCAGGGGAGCAGTGCACAGCATAGAGCCCCTTCTCCTGCTTCCTCCCACTGTGATACGAGAGGGGTCACCAGCACTTCTGAAAACAGGATCCCAAGGGCCTGAAAGCTTTCTGAGTCATCCAGCAATATTCTTTTCAAAACATTTATTGAAGGTTTATTATCTTCTACACCTGTCCTGTCCAATACAGTAGCTACATGTGACTACTGAGCATCTGAAATGTAGCTAGTTAGAACCGAGATGTGCTGTAAGTATAAAATATGCACCAGATCTTGAAGACTTAGCCCAAAAAGAAAAATATAATCTCACGTTAATAATTTTTATATTGATTACATGTTGAAATGATAATAATTTTAATACACTGGGTTATATAAAATACATTATTAAAGTTAATTTCACCTGTTTCTCTTCACATTTTTTAAAATGTGTCTACTATTAAATTACATATGTGGTTCATAGTCATGAGTTACATTATATGTGTGTTGGGCAGAGCTATTCTTGCCACTATTCTCAGCACCAAGAGTACAAAACCAAGTCCCTGCTCTCAGGTGAGATTACATTCCAGTGGAATGCAATCCCCCTAAAATCTCAAACAATTAAAAGAAGCACATTCTTTATCACCTGTATAGTCAATCCCTGTATCTCGAAGAAATGCCATACAACATTGGTACCTGAGGTTGGTCGTGTGATCACATCAGGACCAAGGAGCTGTACAGAGGCCACCCTAACTCACAGATAACGATTTTGTGCCCAGTGGAGGCCAAAGGACAGCACGGCCTCTGTACAGACAAAGGCCTCACGGTTGTCCCTCTAGATACCTGTGTCATGATTACTAATAACCAAGCCACCCCATGATACATGAATTAGAGGCTAATGTCCAAAGAACTTGTAGTGTCAATGCCACATATATGCATAATAGTAAACTGTGGCTATTTCAGTAAAAACAAAACAAAACAACAACAAAACAAAAAAACCCCCGAGCATCCATCACATTAAATCAGTGCCACTAATTGGAATAGTATTGCTGTTATAATTTTGTTTCTATTCTGTTTTGCTAAACTGTTTCAGTTTTATAGTTGTACAACAACTGAAAGTATGAGGAATTTGTAATTAGTTTTTTGTTTGAACATATTTAAGTAATACTATAATAAGGCTAATTTCATTAAACACTAAAGATACCCTGTAATGTTTTCTCCCAGGGAAGGAATCCTTACATTACTCAAGTTTTAGAAATCCTGCCCTAGGTCATGGCACCTATTCACAGTACCTTCCCTGCGCTCCATCCATTCCCTCCCCGAAACCCAAGGCCTTTTCCGTGCCCTACAGTTTGCCACGTGTCAGCAGCACCTGAACAGGCCCAGGGAACTACGGGCCCTTTCCTTTCCCTGACCCAGAAAACAGCCATCATAATTCAGGGGCCTATCACCAAGCCAGCACGGCTCTTGGGGAGAGAAGCATACACCCATGCATGCTCACGTACAGGAGCAATATTTAAAACATTCAACAACAGGTATGCCGTGGCACTGCCCAATCAGAATGGTGCTACCAGTAAAGAGCAAGTTCAGCCTTACCGCTGAATGCCCCCTGCATGTCCCTCCATCACCCCAACCACACCCAGCCCTGGTTCCTTAGGTGAGGGAGGGCTCCCCAGAGCTCCAAGGTGTCTTGCCTGCCACCACACTCAATTCTTTGGGCTGCCATAGGCGTGCCATCTCTGTATCGCCCTCATTTATGATTCCTAGGCCAGCAGAAGGGAAGGGGGACATAAATAGTGCCAGATTGGTAGGCAACTGAGCATGGTGGTTAAAATGATCAACTTTGGAGCCAGACAGTCTGGGTTTGAATCTTAGCTCCCACAACTAGCTGTGGTGGATGTGGGCAAGTTCTCTTTACCTTCATTTCCTTTTCTGTAAACTACAGGTAATAAATTCTCAGTGGAATTTATATTACATTTAAAACACTTGGAACAGTGAGTGTTTAACACTCATTAACAGTTACTAGCAAGATACCAAGAGTAGCTTCCTCTCCCACAGTAGCAAACACTGTGGACCTAAAAGGCTCAACCTGCAGAAACCCCACCCTCCCTGATTGTAGATTAACACCCCCAGCTGCCTTTGATTTGGGAAGACTGCATTCCGAGTGAGTCGGTCCACTGGCTCCTGCCACCTACAGCCACCAGAGGGTCCTTAGCAGAAAAAGAGAGTTTGGGAGCTGCCAAAGCAAGAGATGCATTTGGCGGGAAAATTAGAGAGCTGCTTGGGCACAGGCCAACATATCATCTACAAATCCACACATCTACAGTCTTGTCAACAGAACTCCAAAACTCCATAGTTCAATATCAAAGGAAAGGAGCATGAGGTGCTTTCAGGCATAAAGTTTTGGGCCCCACTGCTGATGACAGTGGCTTTGTAAGCAATACATGCACATTCTTAGACTCCAAGACGTAAAGTATCACACAACAGATTTGCCTCCTCGTTTATTATGTCCAAAATCAATGACCTGAAACACTAAAGCAGCTTGATGCTCCAGTGGACTCGTTCCTACAACTTTGGTATTTATGAGAATCACGTGGGAAACTTAATAAACAGGCAAAAGGCGAGCCTAGGCTTTTGTGTCCTTCATCTGCTTTTCAGTTGTTTCCCTGCAGCCACCAGAACGCGAGAACCACTGGCTCTAAAGGGAGGACAGCTGCAGAAGACTCACCAGTCCACTCCCATGCTGTAACCCAACACTTCCAGAATGACTTCACTGAATACCACTAATCACAGCTCATCCTGTCAATACTTTAATTAATAAAAGTAATAAAGACATTAAAATACTAATCATGTTTAAGTAATGCTGGCTGCACATACAATTGCATTTTGAAAAGGTATTTGCAGGAGTTTGTTTTGGACTTGTGGATTCATACAGCTCTCACATTGTCTCACAATTATTGAAAGAATGCTTTAAAATTGTGATATGAAGACATTTAATTAACTTTTCATTGAAATGGCTCCAGGGAGAAAATTATAAATAGCTCATTTGTCTTCACTGTGTCTTCATGAGAAGACACAGAAAGTAATCAATGAACAAGGAAGTACAGTAAAATCAGGACACAGAGAGTATAGTCCCCAAAAGCAGAAATGCAAGACTCTCCAGAAGAATGGTCTAATGCAGTCATTCCCATAAGTCCAGAGTTCTAGGAATGAATTGCTTGGGTTCCAGTATGCACGTTTTAAATACCCGAGATGACCAACATAACATGTTCTCAGACATGATATCTGATATGGGCTAGAAAGTTGCTAAGAATAGATCTTAAAATTGCAGGCCATTAGCAAAACCAAGGATATGATATAGGTACTTAGCTACATAAGAGAAGAAAAATTTCTAAAAATATTTTATTGATGAAATTCAAAATATGATAATCATAATTGAGTGCATGTTTTTGGCAATACAGGTGTACTAATGAAAACACTGAAATTGTTTTTAGCAGGGGTAACACTTTAATAGGGGCTCCAAGTTAGTTTTCCATATTATTGTGGCAGAAACGTAGTCTAAAATGAATGATCAAGACAAAGTATCCCCTAAATTACAGATTGCCAGAGCTAGAGGGGACTGAGCAGAGCAACTATTTCAGTTCTTACACATAAAGTGAAGCCCAGATTCCTGAGAATACTGCTCTGACTCATAGCCACATAGCAAAGAGAACACTGGTCCGATGACTTCCTATTGCACTGTGCCTCTTAGAATCCTTGCGTTCCTACTAGAAGCTAACTCAGTGGCATAGTCATCACCTAGAATGTATCAGGTGCCCTCCAACATTAAAAAATCACATCCAAGAAAGCCTTTTTTAAGAGGCCATTTCGGTGTGTTAATAAAATGGTGGGGGTGACTGCACAGAACTCTGCCCACTAAGGCATGCATGGCTGCTCATTACTGCCATGTTGTTCATGTTCATGCACATGACTGTCCATCACCACGAGATCATAAGCATTTTGAGGACAATGGGTGTCTTAATTCATCTTTCTGTCATCAGCATTTGAAGTATAACGTAAGTTCAATGAATGTTTGTTTCATTAATCAATTGTTAAGTAATGAATGACTCTTCTTTGGCAACAATCTTTTCCATGCCTTCACTTTCAATGAAGTACTGCTCACATCATTGCTCCCTGCTTAAAACTCTTCAACGGCCTACACCAGGCACGTCCAACCTGCAGCCCGGGATGGCTTTGAATGGGACCCAACACAAATTCTTAAACCATTATGAGATTTTTTTTGTGACTTTTTTTTTTAGTAGCTCATCAGCTATCATTAGGGTTAGTGTATTTTGTGTGTGGCCCAACACAATTCTTCTTCCACTGTGGCCCAGGGAAGCCAAAAGGCCAGACACTGCTGGCCTACACGGTACTTAGAACAAAATCCACACTCCTCACCCCAGCCTACAAGGCTCTTCTTGGTCTGATACTTGCTGTACCTCTCTGATCTTGTCTCATTCCACTCTTTCCCATTCTAGCCACATTGATTTGTCTTTCCATTCACCAGATGAGCCAGGTTGATTCCTGCTCCAGTGCTTTTGAAAGACTGCTCCTTTCACTTAGAATTCTCTACTCTTCACATGCCTCTTGTTGTATTCCTCTGTCCCTTCCCACTGGCCACTATCATTCATCACTACCCACATTTCCCCATTTATTGATGTGCTCTCATTTATACACACATGAGCTCCCTGAGAGAAGAGCCCTTACTGTCACCATCACCATGCCTAGCGACTCAGTCGCTGTCTGGCACAGAGTAGACACTCAGTAATGTCTGCTGAATAAATGAATTAATTCCTCCAGAATTCTTCAGCCTTCTTTTCAACTATACTCGTTTAATACAATAAATATTTGGTGAATAAATGAATTAGGACTGAATGTCTTCCTTTTGGCTCCAGGGTGGGATTTTGGCTGGGATGAAATGTAGTAATTGAGTAGAAACATGGGTGCAGGGACGTGGTGGGAAAGTCAAGAGGAACCAAAGACAAAATTGATAGAGCTACTGTGCATATGTAAAGTTGCTTAGCTTTCCAATTTGTTTTCATTTTAGTTTATGGCCCTTTAAACCAATGCCCCCAAAATTACAGCCTCTGACTGGCTGGCACATAAATTTCTGACTTTAAAACCACTTTATTTCAAGCTTGATGAATAGCTTTTGTCAGTAGGTAGAGTAATTAAGGTACAGTATTGGCCGTCACTAAGCAAGGCTGACATTACTTTCCTTTCAGTGTTTTGCTACCTGCCTGTCGGATTTGGCAGAGCTCACAGAAAGGCTCAGGGCTGAGTCATGTACATTCTCTCCTGGCAGGAGCTTTGTCAGGAAGATATATCACCCTCCTCTACCAAGCAGCCTCTGTTTTCTAAGACCCATGGCAGACATGCCCAGCACATGCCACCAAGCCTCTCTCTTCATTTCTAGTGACCACTATGTCACTAGATGCGTTAGTCTGTACTTGAGACATTCATGCTTGCTTGCTTTCCTACTACGTCCTAGCCTTACTCTCCGCAAATGGTGTTTTACTAATAATGCAATATAAATTTTAAAAGAAATCTTCAGAGAGCTACAACTGCCATTTTGTCGAGAAGTAAAAGAATTCAACACGCCTTGCAAAGTACAATTTCCATGGCACAGCCAATAAATAGAGAGATAGAGAACCAAAGGGAATCACAGGCTGTTACAGCTAGATGTTACCTTAAATATTCAACCATATCATTTTATGGATGATGAACCTGAGTCCCATAGAGATGAAGTGACTTTATTATAGTCACACAGCTAACTAATGGTAGAAGGCTATGTATATACTTAATTGTTCATCTCAATGCTAAGAAGATCAAGGTTTGAAAACTTATATCGAGTCAGACAGAAGTCACTAATAGTCTCACCTAGGACTATTTCCACTTCTCTGTCAGGCCCATAGATTTTAATAATTCCTTAGTTTCTAACTAATGGCATCATGGCTCAGAACAGGAATAACAGCAGTAGAATAAACTGCATTGACAATTATGATTTGACGTCAGGCCTGTCTTTGCACATTGAGTTTTACATCCAGTATCTCTTTCAAAATATCTTGAAAGGATCCTGCCCAAGAAGACTTTAAGCAACATGAGAATATCTCAGCAGAAAGGTGCTAAGTGGGTTATGTTGCTAGAAATTAGTTGATGTGTTACCTACATCAGACTTCTGTGCATCTCAGAAGTCCCTGGATGGGGGCCAGGTGTGAGGGAATCACCTGATGTGCATGTGAACATCTACCTTGGACAGGGAACCAAGATTACAACCTCAACTGACAGCAGTCTCCACCCTCTCTTTAATTCTCCTCTGGACTCTGGAGAAAACAGGAGAAGTAAAAGGAGGAGAAGGATAGAGAATAAAAGCAAACCACACACCCTTCTCCACTGTAGGTCCCTGAGTTTATGTCCTTAGCAGGAGGAGAAGAAGCTTAACAGTGGGTCACCCAATAAAGTTTGGGTTTGTTTATATTGGTCTGGACTTGTTCACATCTGAATGTGAAATTGTTCTAATGTCTAGAAGTGACTACAAAGCAATAGGTGCAGCCTGAGATGTTGCCAAGAAATGTGAGAGAGTTAGCATGGGGTCAGATTTCATTGATAAACTGGGGGGCCAGGGAGGCAACATTGAGAAGGTGACAATTCACCAAGACTCAAAGAAGGTGAAGGAGTTGTTAAAAAGCAAAGGTCGACTGAACAAATTTGAAAACCTAATTGACTCTATTAAGCAATTCATGAATTGGGCAGCATCCTATCTAGCAACTAGAAGGGCTCTCCAAGGGGTTGCACACAATGGAGGGTGTTTATAGGAAGAAGGGTGGGACAGGGAGCTGTTTACAAAAGAAAAGAAAGGATTATTTAGGGGCCACAACATCATCGGAGGAAGAGAAGGGGATGGGTTTTTATCACGTAATTGTCCATTCTTTCAATGAGGGGCACAGGGGAGGGGGTTGCCTAAGAGGGCCCACGTAACAGATTAGATTACTGGTGCTTGACCTGAAAATTCCAGATTGGTGGATTTAAGATTTTGTTTCTGGAGGGACATTGAAACAGCAATGAAATCAGGCTTTAGAAGAAAACTACAGGCCAATCTCTCTCATAAAAATACACAGCAGAAAAATGGCAATATAGATACAGATATGTGTTAAAGGATATACACAAGTATCAAATGTAGTTTATCCTAGGAATACAAGGTTAGTTTAACATTTAAAACTAAACATTAGAAAGTAAAATTTGAAAATTATAATGTACCACATTAACAAATAAAGGAGAAAAATCATATCATCTTGACAGATGTAGAAAAAGCTTTGATATAATTCAATGCTCATTAACAATTTAAAAATAATTCTTAGCAAATTATTAATAGAAAGGACCTTGTTTAATCTGTTTAATCTTGCTAAATCGTGTTTAAAAGGTTTCTACAAAAATCCTATAGCTAATATCATACTTAATTGTAACATTTAAATGCATTCTTGAAAAGACAAAGATATTCACAATCACTTATATTTATTTTTTTAATGGAAGACCTAGCCAGTACAGTTAAGATTTAAAACATGAATAAATGCTACAAAGTTTGGAAAGCAAAATAAAGAATTCTATGGTTAGCACATGACATTATTTATAGGCAGAAACTCCCAAAAAATCTCAGATAAACTATTACAATTAATAAATAAATTTAGTAAGATCACCAGACAAATAGTAAATATATAAAAAAATCAATTTTAATAATAACTCTATATGGTGTCAGATGAGAACTATATGTATCAGAATAAGGATTTGTAAATTATATAAATGTCTCATCACTATGCTATATACCTGAAACCAATATAATACTGTATATCAAATGTAATTTTAAAAAGTAAAATAAAATAATAAATTTTAATTCTATACACAAGCAAAAAAAGATAAATACTCTTAATAACAGTATCAAAAAAAGTCACCAAATTACACAGTAAGCTACAAAGCATTATTAAGATCCATTAAAGAAAACCTAAATAACAGAGCAAGGATTGGCAAACTGCAACCTACAACCTGTTTGTGTACTGCCCATGAACTAAGAAATGTTTTCACATGTTTAAAAGTTGTGAAACATAAAGGAAGACTACATGACAGAGACTGTATGTAACCTAGAAAGCCTAAAATATTTGCTGACTCTTTACATAAAAAGTTTGCTAACTCATGAAATAGAGAAGTGTATCTTTTACATTGATTAGAAGATTCAATATTATAAAGATGCCAATTCTCTTCAAGTTAATCTGTGTACTCAATAACTCCAAATCAAACTCCTAGTCAGTATTTTCTTTGGAAATCTATAAGCTGATTCAAAGAAAATTTTATGAGAATGTGAAAGCCAAGAATAGAGACACAATCTTTAAAAAGAATAACAAACTTGGAAGTCTTTTACTGCAAGATAGCAAGACATATTCTAAAGCTATACAATATAGTATTGGCACAAAGTTAAACAAATAGAATAGACTAGAAAGTCCACAAACTGACTCCCACACATACAATCACCTTATTTTCAATAAAAGGGGATAGCATAATCTTTTCAATAAATGGTGCTGGATCAATTAGATATCCATATTGAAAAATAACAACCTTGACCTCTATTTCACACAGATATATAAATCAATTCTAAATGAATCATAGACCTAAATGTAAAAGGTAAAAATAAATTTTCTGGAAAATAACATATGGTAATATCATCATGACTTTGGGGCAAGCAAACGTTTCTCTGACAAGATACAAAAAGCTCCTACCATAAAAAAAATGATAAATTTACTTGATTAAAATTAAGAACTTACACTCATTAAAAGGCATCATTAAGAGAGAGAAAACAGTCTGGGAGATTTTTAAACTACATGCATTAAACAAGAATTTATATCCACAATGTGGAAAATACTGTTCTAAATTAATAACAAAAAGATAGCTCAATTCAATTAAATGAAGGACAAAAGATTTTTAAAATACTACTCAAAAGATGACATCTGAATGGCAAATTAACACATAAAGAGGTACTTAACCACATCAGTCATCACAACAATGCAAATTAAAACTACATGAGATCTCACAATCGATTCACCAAAAAGGCTTAAATTTAAAAAAATATTCAAGTATTGCTAAAGATGGGGAGCAATTGAAACCCTTATACACTACTGGTTTGAGTGTAAATGGTGCAACCTTACTTTGGAAAACTGAGCAGATCTGCTAATACAAAATAAACACATACTCCATGAGCCTAACAGTTCTACTCTTCAGCATGGACCTCACACAGCCACATTTGTGTGTGCATCCAAAGATATGCACAAAAATATTCACAAAGTATTATTCATAACTGCAAAAAAATTGGAAGTAATTCAAATGTCTTTCAGCAATAGTATGGAAAAATAGTTGCAGCTTATTCATAGGATGTAATACTACGCAGCAAAGAGAAGAAACTACAACTCTGTACCATAACAGGAATGAAACTCACAGTCAAAAAGTTGGGGGTGGGGGGGAAATCCAGACAAAGAATAATACATACATATCAGATTCAAAAACAAGCAAAACTGATCTATGATGATCGACATCATAACAGAGGTTATTCTGGGAGGATCATGCCGGAAAAGTCACGATGGAGGCTCTGGTTTGCTGAGTGGTAATTATATGGCTGTGCTCACACTGCATAAATTCATTAACTTATACGTTATGGACTTTTCTGCAAGTATTTTACATCTCAATAGAAAATTTACAAAAGTCAAAAAGAAAGAAATTATATTATGTATTTGGAACATTTTCCAAAAGAAATGTCTCAGGCTAAAACTGATTATATTTGGCCATGTATAAGCTGTGGGTGAGAATAGTTCTGGGCATGTGCACTGGGTTGAATAGTGTCCCCCAAAGTCACGCCCATCCAGAACCTCAGAGCAGAGAGCTTTAGCTGGAAATGGGGTCTTTGCATGTGTAATCAAGTTAAGACAAGGTCCTACTGGATTAGGGGGAGTCCTAATCAGTGACTGGTGTCCTTACAAGAAGAGGGGAACTTGGATAGGGATACAGAGAAAAGAACATCGTGTGAAAACGAGACATACAGGGAGAATGCCCTATGATGACACAGGCTGACTGGAGTGATGCAGCTATATAACAAGTAACCCCAAAGACTGCTGGCAAACCCCAGAAGCTAGACGAGGCAATGAAAGATTCTTTCCTAGAGCCTTATCACAGAGCCTCGTCCTGCCGACACCCCGACTTCAGACTTGTAACCCCCAGAATGAGGAGAGAATACATTTCTGCCATTTTAATCCCCTCAGTTCATGGTCGTTTGTTACAGCAGCCCTAGGAAAGTAATACAGTAGGTAAGAAGTCAAGAGTGCGAGAAGAAAACCCAATTTAAAAACAAGCACCGAGGGGTTGAAAAGGGGGAGGATGGGTAGACAGATGATAGGTAGATGCCAGACAGACAGACAGACAGGTAGATAGCTTGCTTGCTTCCTTGTCTGGAACCAAGAGGAAATCTGACACCTCATGCTCAGACACTTAGTTTGGTGCTCTACAGACAATCCATTGATTTTACAGTACGGTCAAGCCCTATTTCAAGGCCAAGATATGAACAAATTGATTCTTTAGGGAACAACACATAGAAAATAGAAAACAGATTTCTTAGAAAAGAGAAAGAAACCAAATTTGGACCTTTATTTAAGACAAAGAGCTTGGTGTGTTACACCTGTAAATTAAAGATGAAGTGTTTTGCTTACAAAATACCATTCTGCCATGAAGGAACAAATGTTTTTACATATTAAAAGCAACAGCTGTGTTATTTAACTCAACAGAGAAAATACATGCAAAAACACCATCTCAGGTCACCCTAAGAAAGATGGCTATAAGTGGTAAACTGGTGACAGCAGGAGGGTAATAACCTGGCTAATTCACCGAGTGTTCTTCCGCGGTCAGAGAGGGAGGGAAATAACTGTCACACACGCACGCCCCCAGAAACATCCAATCCTGACATATATGCTCTAAAAGGATGAATCTGATTCTACTTCTTCAGCATCTGACATTTACTGTCCCTACTGAAACTGGGGAAGGGGAAGGTTGCAGGAGTGAAGGGCACAAGGAATCCTATTGCTTATATTGATTGCTCATCACACTGGTTGTGCTGTTCTACAAATTAACAATCACCTTACTGTTCTAAAAATAGCAGTTGTAATCAAAGCTCACTATCCCTGAAGTTTGAACCGCAACCTCCAGATCATACAATTTGTATTATAAAATCAAAGTTTATATATAAGGATTACTTCAAAATGAGGTAATGACAAGTTTGGTAATTCACTGTATTCTGTTAATAGTTTTTGCTTTTTCCCCCCAAAACAATCACAAAATCCAGAAAGAGTGAACCAAAAGGGTAGACTGCAATCTTAGGTTTAAACACCTTTATTTGGAAATTGTAATAGTTTGCCTCAGGCCTGAGTTGTCTGCACTTTTTTTGAAACATGTGTATTTCCAGTATATCCTCAGGGTACATAAAAGTACAAAGAGAATGCTAACCCTACTACAAAATTCATTTCTTAAGGGCTGTTGGGTATTTTGAAGGCGTTTATGTGATTTGCACATGCTAATAATAAAGCATTCTGATTAATTCAAAGGGGTGATATAAGAACCTCAACCATGTAACATTGTTGATTTGCTTAATATAAATAGCTTAAAATAATAAATATTTTCTTAATATCTACATCCAAGACTTTTCATTCATTCAAACTGTTCTTGTCCATCATTTATCTATAGCATCTTCTCCTAAACATGTGTAACCTGCTTAAAGTAAATTCAATACGTGGAAACCTACATTCACGATGCAGAGATACTCTGAAGGTGTAACTGTTCATTTTGCCAATGGGAACCATCATTTTAGAGAGAGATTCACTAAGAAAAACAAAGTTACAACAAGCTTCCATAATATGCTTATTCAATTTACATACTACTTCTTAGGAATGTATCTGAGTTTAAGTGAGACATGAATCCAACTCCCGACTCTTCCAACAGACAGCGACATACCCATCCCTCACTTCACTCAGGACTTTCAAATGCCCCCAGTCAGTGAGAAATGCCTTGACCCCCCATAAAAACAGTGCCCCATGCCTATACCTCTCCATCTACCCCAGCCTCTGCTTTATTGCTTTCGGAGTATCTGTCTCCATCTAACATATTACACAGCTATTTCTGCTGTTGGCACTTAATTTCTGTCTCCTCCCATTACAATGTAACCACTTTGAGGACAGAGTCTATTGAGCTCCAGCTTCAAGAACAGTCCCTGGCAAAGGGTAGACAATCAATAAATGACTGTTAAATAAGTGAATAATTACCATAAAGTAAATGAAATAAAGTCTTATAATCTGGGATGGAAAGAACTTGAACATTTTCTTTGATGTACTAGATTAGGAACAAATTATTCCACTTGGGGTATTAATAACTGTAGCAATATAGTTTCCTAGAATCATTTTCTACTGAGTCAAAAGCTTCATGGCTTATCTTTTATGAGCTGGCCATCAACCGTCCCCATTTTAACTCAACAGGAATAATTAACTTAGTACAGATTTTTTTAAAAAACAATAAATTTATTAAAAACTGAAACGGCTTACTAGCCACGACAGCTAAGAATCTGGGTCATGAAATAAATCAAATCTTTCCAAAAACAGAACAGCCTCTTTGATTTGAGTACAGCCCATTCTGACTTAAGCATGAGGTTTTGCAGTGTTTCCCTAGTGGGAGTTCTGACCTCTAGCTGTCAAACACGAGATGATGAAGCACTTGTCATTATTATGCACCTTGTGTGGGTAACGGATGACTTCTTTATTTTCTAGAACACAGTCCTTTGTTTATGAGTGACCTCTGAAATCCGTTTTCTTTCTTGGGTGGCCTTTGTGCGCTATTGTAGTAACACCTATTCTTCATCTTTGTCATGCCTGGAGTGAGGAGCATTTTAGAAAATGGATCTATGCTGTACTTGGCACCACAAAATAATATGCACCCTATAATTTCTCAATATGTTCACACCTACTAGGTTAGGTGGGTTTTGTTATGCTTCAGAGAGCCGTTCCTGCCCTCAGACACACCTCATATCAGTAGTCCTTTCCTGCTCACACCAGCCATGGAGCAGAGGGAAGAAACAAGCCCAGCGCGGCTCCCTTCCTCCACAGAGGGTTGGGACTCCATAACGCGGCCCTCTGACCCGTATAGACGAACCCCAGGACTTAGGTCTCACTTCCCACTCCATGGGGAAGACTTGAAGGATCACATAGAATCCACAGGAAAAAAGTGTCACTTCTAAATGCCCCAACCACAGGAAGTCCATTACAGTAGCGTTTCCCAGAGTGTCCTATTGGATTCTGAATGTAATTCCTACTGCCACCTGTACAGTCAGTCAGCACAGGCTAGGTCATGCTGCCAGCAGCAAAGAATCCCCAAAGCTCAGCCATGTACAACCACATGGTCTAGTTCTCACTCACGCAGCATGTTCAAAAGCTACGTTTAGTGCTGGCGTCTTCATTTCTAGCCCAGCAGGAGGCACAGCCCCTCTCCGGGGCACGTCAGAAAAGGTAAAAAGAGCAAAGCCGGAGCCATGCAATGGCTCCCGGGGGTCTTCCTCAGCAGTGGCACGTGTAACCTGCACTCACACTCACTGGCCCGAGCAAGTCCGTGGGTGGGACTCTGAACCTCCCACAGAAAGGGGCCATTAGGGACGTGCAGTGAATACTTCTGAAAAATAATACAATTGACCCTCTCTGAGTTCTAAAATCCTAAATAGTCAGGACACAGTTGCTTGACCAGCATGGGAGTGTTCGCACACCCCTTCGAAAATGTGATAAAAAGTACAGAACCTACCCTCACAAAAATGTACACACATACCAACCTAACCCCATAAAAATACCTACAAAAGTTTACACGTGAGTTCAAGCGTCAGAGACTCCTGAGTTCCATACGTGGAATCCAAACCCAGAACAATAACGCTTGTTTTAGAGAGTTTCTCCACGTGTCATGAAACAAACTGCCATTCGCCAACATGCGGTGAGCTTCCTCGCTCCACCTGAACTGAGAGGGGACAGGCCTCATCCAGGAGGAACATCTAGGTTCTCTGTAAATTGTCTCCTCGCCTGCCCTGGGGGGCTGGGCCCTAAATCACTGCCCTCCACACCACTTGGCAAAGAACACGGAAAGGTCCCCTTACCTTTACAATGGCTTTTCTCCCTGCTTAAACTGTTTTGTCATAGTACTTTTTTCTTTTACTATTTTATAAATCATATATATATATATGCACATATGCATATGAGTATATAATACCAAGTAATACTGAAACTTAATACAGAGTAATATTACTAAGTAATAATACCTACCAATATTAAGTAAATCATACTGTGTACCCTAAGGCAACCACACACTGAGGGTCTACACACACACACACACACACACACACACACACATCTGTGCTTCCACGGAGGATCACACAAAACCATCACTTTTTTTCTCAACTCTAGCAAAGTCCTCAAATAGCCTCAATAAAGGCTGAACAAGGGAGCTCAGAGAGAGGTAAGGTCATCCTACCCAGAAAGCAATGGTACCAATGGAACCTAATACGAGGGCACGTGACCTGACATACTACCAAATGTTAAATGAGGTGGAATCAGCCACCTACTAAAGTAACAGAAACCCGACAGAATGGTCTCCTGTGGGAGCCACATCTGTTCACGCTGTGGTTTGCGCTCCCTTGGTTTTTTGAGGTTTTTAAAAAATTTTTAATGTAGATTTATTTATTTTTAGCTGTGATTTGGAGCCAGAAAGCCAAACAAAGTTAAAGTTTGAGAAAATGCATGAAACCAAGGAAAGCACCATTTGGAGGACACGGCACGGGTCATCTTCAGTAAAATTGGATGATAGAGTTTTAGCTTTCTGACCTGTGCATTTCTCTACACGTTCCATTAAAATATGGAGCAAACATCATTTTTAATCTGAAACAAGAAAACATCCTGAAGACTTCGGACTTCAAATTTCAAATTGGAGCAACCATGATCAGAAGCACTGCTCCTGGATGTAGAGGCACAGGCCCAGCAAGTCCCAGGCACAGACTGGGCTCCGCTCAGCCCCATGCCACAGGCAGCGCAGCTCTGTGTGCCAAGCAACCGGCTGCCCAGGCCTGGAGGGCGAGACGGGGCAGAGTTCTCACAGGAAAATCACCTCCCGTGCTCCCATCTAAACAGGCTCGCACCTTCAGGTTTATTTTCTACTAGGGAAATAAAATAAAAATAAAAATACCTCTCTAAATGTGCAGCAAAGTCTCAATGAGAATCAAAGCAAAATAACTTCACCTTGGCTTGGAATTTATCCACAATCCAGAAATGCTTTCTATTGGGTTCTAAAACTCTATTTAAATTTTACATACAACTGCATGCATTGCTTTAAGCAAACCCAACACATAAACATCCTGATTACGGGATGAGAATTTGCTTTACAAAAGCCTTCACTAAGGATTCCTTTAAATAGCAACCTTCTCTGAATGCATTTAAAAATAAATTATGAAAATGCAGTATGTATTTTGGTACATAGCTAAGATACTAGGGAAGTACATCATCCACCCATTATTTAGTTCAATCTTTGTTCCTTAAGACTTTGCTAAAAGACAGGTATCAAAATAACAGCAAAACCCTCCAAGTATAAAGAAGAGGCATACTCTATAATCTGTAAAATAAATAGCTGTGTAAGATAATAATAAAAGGAGTAATATTTGTGCAAAATACATAAAAGGAGGACAGATGTTATTGTTTTCTGGGAAATATGGATTAACTATTATTAATTTCATTTTAATAGATGTACATATCAAAACCACAGCATATTGTAATTTTTTAAGAACAATAATTATGAAATAATCAAGAGTGAAAACACATGTAACATTTTCCCATGTGGTCCAACTCTAAATCCCATCTTGGCCAACTCCCTCCCCTACATTCCTCAGTGCCCTGGAAATACTCCATAACCGTTATAAATGCCATGTCAGCCCCAACCACAGTACCGTATCGACTCCCTCTACTGTGCCCCACTTTTTCAGGGCTCCAGGAATGGACAGCTATGGAATAGGCATTACAGGGCACTTTCAAGCTTTTATAGACCAATGAGAAAATGGGTGTCCAGATAATGATCCATCTTAATGCTCCAGTGCTTCAGACTCAGACATTCCCATTACAGAGATGTCATGATTAGAAAACCCAAACAAAGGAAAATCGTTTTACATGATTTACAACTATTCCCTAATATTCAAAAATATTACATAACCCTCCCTAATGTTTTATTACTTATTGCAAGACATGCTACTTGCTGACATCAGCTGAAAATTGGGATAAAATATGGAGAGTGGAAGGAATGGGATGACTTATCAGGGAGAGAACGGAGCCTAGAAATCTTGATTAGCAATAATCTCCACCTTGTAATGAGTTTCTGGACCAGCAGGGGTGAAATTGCATGCCAAGAACCACAATAAAGTACTTCCCATTTGCACACAGACTAGCCATGTCATCGCCTAGTTCCAATGAGACCTGAACTTACCAAATGCACTGCTGAACAAAAGCCGGTCCTCATTTCCCAGCGTGGTTGACTGTGCTGGATGATTGAGTACGGATGAAAGTTCGGTCATATAGGACAATAATCAAAGACAGTATATTAACCACTGGGCATGCAGTGTGTTATTACAGCGTCAACCAACAAACACAGTTTTTAAGAGACTCTGTTAGTTACTCGCTAATCCAAGAGGTGGGCCAATGTCTAGAATAACTGCTCCACAGAGAAATTTCCAACACGGCACGACACTTCCTATGCCCCTTACTTCAAGTAACATCGCTTGGAACTGGAGTAAGCTACCTATACCTTCTGGGTATGTAAAAAAAGAAACAAAACTGGTTAACCTTTTTATCAAAGTGGATGAGAGCAGCTTCGAAAGCAGATTTTAAGGAAACCATTTCAATGTTCCCACCTACATTTGCCAATATCTTCATTCCCCTCTTAATCTACGTCTTTCAGCAGCATCACAGTAAGAGCAGACAAGTGTGCTTAACAGGCCCCAACAAACACCAATTTTAAAGAAAATTGGGTCAATGAAAAAATGAAATGGAAAGTAATGTAGATTTATCTAAGTTCTCTGCTTCAGATTCTTGATAAGTATGAGCAATGATGTAAGTTTGTATTTATATATTGTTTAATAAAAAATTATTTCTGAGTCAACAATATCATGCTTATCTATGTACAAATAGTTAAATTTTAAGATTTAAAATTTAAAAGTTCATTCATTTAAGATTAATTCAACAAGTGCTGAGTTAAAACGTGCTAAGCTCAGTTCAACACAGCAAATATAAAATGAAAATATGTATCATTGCCTTTATGCCCAGTGTAGGGGAAGAGAAGAAGAAAACTATCAGGCTAAGTACAGTGATAGGCAGGTGCTGAGTATTCTGAATTGCCCATGAAGCCTGCTTAAACAGCATGAGGAGCCCTCAAGGGAGACTTTTTTAGGGGTGATACTTGAGCTGTCCTAAGGGAGATTAAACATCACTTCATTAAAAGTTTCAAGAAGATAGATTGAGAGAACAACTTTAAGAAAGGAACAGAGACCAGAGGAGAACTACAGGTGCTCTGCACTGTGGAATATGAAAGAAGTGCCAAGTTAAGGAGCAGCAAGAGACAGGTAGAGAGGTAGGCAAGGCAGATCAGAGTTTGTGATAAAGCCCAAAGACTGGCTTTATCCTATAAACAACAGGAAGCCAGAGAAGAAGAGTGAACTAGTAAGATAATTTTTAAAAGATCCTTCTAGGAACTGTATAAAAAATGGGACTGTGTAGAATCAAAGTGCCCAATCAAAAATGGTCCAGACAAGAGTGGCTGAAGACCTAAACTAAGGCAGAGAGGCAAACAGATTAAAGACAAGGGAGGCAAAACTGCCAGAAGCAGGTGCTTCAGTGGATGTAAGAGTGAGGGAGGCAATAAGGCTCCTGGTTTGGGACCCTTTTGGCAGCTAAATGAAGGTGATGCTGTTGAAATAGGAGGAGGAGGAGAAGCTAACGTAGGATGTATGTAGATGATGAGTCATCATCTGTGTTTCAGAACCTGTGGATTTATTCATCTAGAACTCAGGGTGGAGGTCGGCTGGAATACAAACACAGAGATGTTGTGTCCAATTACAAAACGTGTGTTCTGCGTCTGCTCATTCATACCTTTCTTCCAACAGGAAGCTTGCAGGCTAATCAAATTCATTTTAGGGGTAAGAGATCCTCATAGGAACATCCAGGAATTAGATAGAGCAACAAAAATCAAGAATAGCCTGTGTGTTCATAGGAAGAAATTGTAGAGAGAAAAAGCCCAGGCAAAGGAGAGTGTCAGAATTCATCACTTGGATCCTCCAGAGTGCCTTTCCACATGCTCTCCCTGCCATAAAAGCTTCTCATACTATTCTCAAACCAACTGCATTGTGAGACCACTGGCTAGCCAGCTACTGGAAAAAATGAGAACGTAGGGTCATTACCTACACCTTCTCATAAAATTACTTCTAAATGAATCAAAGACAATAAATCTGAAATATCAAACCATAAAATCAGAAGAGGAAAACCCAGCATTCGTTTTTAATTTCAGAGAATGAGAATGGCCTTTCTCAGTATGATACAAAATGCAGAAGCAAGCAAAAGAGCATTAAATTTTATCAATATTTAAACTTTCTGAGTTGTTAAAAAATATAAAGTTCTTAAAAATGACAAATTGGAGAAAAATATTTGCAACTCCAATTCTAGACAACTGATTTCTCTGATAAGGAGGTCTGAAAATAAAAAAAAGTCAACAAACCAATTCAAAAACAAGAATATGAACAGATACCTCGATAAAGAGTATGCATTGTTCTTAAACATATAAAAAGATATTCAACCTCATTTGTAAGAAGAGAAATGCAGATTAAAACTATAATGAGATGTCGTTTAACCTATCAGATAAGCAAAGATCAAAATATTTGAAAACAGTGTTAACAGTGTGGGAAGAAAGGAATTGCATACTGACTACTTAGACTGTAAACTGACAAAAATATGAAAGACAATTTGGTAACACCTATCAAAATTTAAAGTGTACGTACCCTTTTGACTTTTAACTCCACTTCTAGGTATTTAGGATATTTGCACAGGGATCTTTATTGAAACACCTTTTACAAAAGCAAAAGGTTAAAAACAACCTAACTGCCCATCAATAATAGGTAATCAGTAAATAAATTCTAGTTCACTCTTACAATGAAATACTATGAAAATATTTTTAAAATGGGATAGCATAACACGTACTGATGAGGAATGCTCTCCAAGATAATGTTAGACAAACAAACAAAATAAACAAGAGTAAGGTGCAAAACAATGCGTAGTGTGCTGTCATTATGTAGAGATTAATACACACAAATACCTATGTTTTTTAATTGCATAAATTATCTCAGGAAGAATAGACCAAAAAAAAAAAAAAAAAAAAAAAAGGCAATCGCCTTTGAGCAAGCAGAGATAAGGTAACTGGGAGAAAGGGGAAGGCAGGAAATTCACTTTTCATTATATACCATTTTATATCTAGAGTTGTGTGGCACATAAGAAGTAAATACACACACACACACACACACACACACACACACACACACACATACAGACTGTTTGCTATAGGCATATGCTGTCACCTGTTACCAGGATATATTGAGATATATTGTCAAAACAAAGACTTTTTTTCTGTTGTGAATTTTAAAAATCCTGTGTCTTAATTTCATATTCATCACCACTAGATAGATGACAAGCATACGTGCCTGGAAGTTTAGAACAGCAGTCAACACCACTTTTGATGAATGGGACTTAAATCATTCAAATACAATCCACATCTGAAGCTAATTAAAATAATTTTGAGCCTTCTTAAACTCCTTTTGGAATAATGTAGAGTCTGAATAAACTTAAGTAAACTATTAGCAAACCGTATTTTTTTAACTTTTGTATTAAAATTAGACAAAAAGACCTAAGAAGACAGAACCAGTATAACACCAGGATCTATAGAGAGTGTAAAAAAAATTGGGTGGGCTTAACAAAAACTTGTTGAATGGATGAACAAAAATTGTAATTAATTAAACTATAAAATATTATTTTAGTGGAACAGTCTAAAGAGTGGAAGATCCAAGTGAATTCTTCACAACTTCAATGAATTATGTTGTTCTTTGTTTTGTTTTTGTTGTTGTTGTTTTTACAAAACTCGAAATATAAAGCCTAATTCTTACCCGGCCTTATTTATTGTCAACCACACTGCCCTCTTCCTAGGTTTGCTCTGGAATTCAAAACAATAGTTGTTAATATTTGGTCCTAAGACACTATTTGGAAATTAGCAACTTTAATGTAAATACACTTTTAGCTTTATTGCCAACCCTTCCGGAAAACCTTCACATCTTTGCCAGCTCTGGGAAGTTGTCAAGGATGCAACTGGGATCTGGGTGGATTATCATTGACTAGATGTTATTTCACAATTTAAATGTTGCATACTCTTTTCTACTCCTCTAGCCTGTCTTAGTAGATAATTACCCTCGGGATAGCAATGCCCTTCCTACCTAATCCCAAAACTTTCCCCCAGTACTAGAAAGGAGTCTATTAGCATGTGGTTCTATATTGGATGTGGTATACATGTCATACAAAACTTCCTACTGTATTGTATCAGCCACACCCTATTTTCCTCACAGTTCAGATGATTAAGAGACTATTTTAGTTGGGGCAGTGGGGAGAGGTTTCCACGATTAACAAACTTAGTTCATTCTGCCTTATGGCAGAGCTGCTCTGAGGCAAAAGCAAACTTCAAATGGAAATAAAATCATTGCCTTGAATTTTCCTAGGAATATTGGCAGAAGGGCTGGGTTACAGCACCTGCAATGGATACTGCCTCAACCAAAGATTTTGGCTTTACTGAATAGAAATCCATTTCAAACCATCTTAGGGGAAAGCAGGGAGGGGAGGAGAATTTACTACATTACACATGTGCCTCACAGCATCCTGGGAAAGGACGAGAATCAGACACATGGGAGCAATCAGGAACCGAAGCAGCAAGCTCTCCCTCAGATTCTCTCTCCCTCTCCCTTCCTGTCTCTTGACCTGCCACTGTCTGCACAAGTACTTCATTTGGCCTTTTCTGCAACTTCTATCCTCTGCTTCTCTGCATATAAGGGCCCAGTGCTTCCTAGTCAATGTCACTTTTCACTCCATTCAGCCAAACCTAAGACTGCACTTCTCTCAGTGCTGGCTCCAAGTCCCTATGTAAGAGAAGTTGATTGGTACAGCTTTGGGTGAGGTAGGTATCCACATGACCAAACAGGTGAGGTCAAGGAATTGCATAAATTTGGTGGTCACTGGGTGCTCATCCCTGTGGGGATCTGAATGGGAGGGGGTGTGTCATAATGAGCTTGAAAGACATCTAAATATGTACCCATTGCCTTTCAGTGCTTCCCAACAGTAATAAATGGCTTATATCTAAAAGGATACACTGGATTGTGCTGTAACAACAAAAAAATCTCGAAATCTCAGAAGTCTTCAGACAACAAAGGCTTTGCTTCCATTCACATCCCATGTCCACTGCACGTCAGCAGTAAGCTCTCCTCCATGTCATCTTCACTCTGAGATCCAGGCTGACATTGCCTCTAGTCTCAGAAATGTCTCTGGTCACATGAAGGAGGACAGGGACATGGCAGTCACACACAGCTTTCACTTGCTTAGCTCAGAAGTAAACACATCACTCCCATTTATATTTCATTGGCCAAAGCAAGTCACATGGCAACACCTCATTTCACACAGACAGGGAGGAATAATTCTGGGATGCGTCCAGCAGTGGAGACATGGACTGTCTGTAAGCAGCACTGATGATTACCACAAGGGCTCATGACAAGGATGCATGGTAAAGAAATGCCTTCTTTATTCAGAAAGACCACTGAACAGCATCCCAGGAGAAAAGCTAGAATCCAGCTTAACTCGTTTACATTCACTTTGAGTTCTAGCCTTTTTTTTTATCTTGTTTATTCCTAAGTTATTGGGGATAAAATAAATAAGCAAAAATAACTTAATCAGACTTTTATTTATTTAGCTACCTTCAAAATTAAAGAAAAATAAGGAGAAAATTAAGAGTTTTAAGTTATACTGAAAAGATCCTACATATACTTAGTTAATTTCTAGAATTATTTCTTTAAGGACTGATTTTAATACAGTCACATGGGTGATATGTAAATCTGTGGGACAGAAGTCCATTAGATCAATTACTACAGTAGTGTAAATAATAATCTCACATCAATTTACCTTCTAAAATGAGAAGCTCAAGAATATTCCATTAAATAAGAGTTCAACATTTAAAACTTTACCAAGTGTATAAAATTTCATAACTTTTAGTAATATTTATGTCTGGAAAGATTGCAAATACACATTCATTTACTTAAACCACCATAGATATATATGATAAAATAACATTAAATAAAAGCAAATTGATTGTATACTATATAGCTGATGAACCTGGATAAGGTTAAGGAAATACATAAAAAATAAATATATACTAATTGACTTCCTTAAGATATTTAGATGACAGATTTTGTTGTTTACAATTAATAGTGTCCATAAAAGTTTATGATTAAAATACTCCATGGGCTACTATACCCAACAAATGTCCAGTAGTAAAATAATATCTTCCCTAAACCAGCTACAACTCAGAAAGTGCAGAATTAAAATCTAGTGAATATGGTTCATTAGTGAACAACATGCAGTATATGGGTTTCAAGGACAATTAGTAAAAGAAGGTGCTGGTGCCATATTGGGAGGGTGTGTCTGTGTGCACACATGCACATTATTTAAAAACTGTATCTCATTTACCATAAATTGCATTAGTAAACTAGATGGATAAAATATATATATTGGGGTTTGCATTTTAACTGTCTTCAAATGCATGCACTTGAGACAGAATAAAGGTAGTATTTAAGTTTAAATGGGAAAAGGTGATTTATTTATAAATGTGCTGGCACAGTTGGTTATGCACATGGGGGAAAAGGAGGACTTTTACCTCACACCACTTAAAGAAATTCTAGAGAGGAGGATCCAGTATGGCAGAGTAGATAAACACTGTGCCTGCTTCTGTTCTGTGAACACATTAAAACTACAACTAAATTATTGAACAACCAACATGGAGAACCACCTGAACTCTAGCTAAACAGAAGCTTTATAAATAAGGATACAAAAAAGAGGCCGCCGTGGTGCGACTAGTAGGAGGGACGCAGACGCAAAAGGAGCCAAACCTCCAGTGGCGGTAGAAAATCAGGAGGGGTATCTCAGCCACAGAGGTTTCCCATAGAGGACCGAGGGACCCCAGCCCCATACCAAGCTCCCCACCCTGAAGTACTGGTACTGGGAAGAGGAGCCCTACAACATCTGACTGTGAAAAACAGGGGGGACTCCAACCATCTGGTTCAGATGGAAGGCTGTGGGAAACCCAGATGCCCTCTTAAAGTGCCCGTGCAGACTCAGTCACTTGTGGGTACTCACCCTGGGCTCTGGCAGAGGGACTGTGACTCAGGGGACGTTGGAGGCATATGTGGGGCAGACTGAGGTGCATGGCTTAGGGGCAAGGTTTTCCTGGGTTTGCTCTACTACCATGCAGCCGGCTGATGATTACCATCTTTTCTGTGCTGCCCCCACCTTCACACAGCCAAATCTGAACTTCGTTTGTCTGGTAAGCTCCACTGGCTCCACCCCACTGACTTACTGGGACCCCACCCCACCCAAATCAGTAAATGCTAAAATGCACTTTCTCCATGAGCAACCAGCTGCTGGCATTGCAATATTCTAGGAAAACTATTTAAGTCCACAGGCTCCAGACAGGTGGTGAGGAGCACTGGTGTGTTGTGAAACTTTTGCTGAGTAGCTCCAGGCACAGCACTGGCACCAAACCAAAATCTACAGAGCACCCAGCAAAGGTGACCAGGAAGATGGTGCCAGGGCCCCACAGGGCACCTACTACATAATGTTATCCAGCAATACTGGGAAACATAGCAGATCTACTTAATGCATAGAAACAAATACAAACAGTTATCCAAAATGAGGAAACAAAGAAATGTGTCTCAAATAAAAAATCAGAAAATTCCAGAGGAAGAACTAAATAAGATGGAGGCAAGCAACCTTCAGATACAAAGTTCAAAATGACGATGATAAGAATGCTCAAGGAACTTAATGCAAAGTTCAACAGAGAGACAGCAAGCATAAAGACATAGAAACTATAAAAAAGAACCAGTCAGAAATGAAGAATACAGTAATTAAAATTCAGAATGCAATAAAAGGAATCACCAGCAGACTAGATGGAGCAGAAGATCAAATCAGCAAATTGGAAGAGAAGGTAGCAGAAAACACCTAGTCAGAACAATAAAAAGAAAAAAGATTCCCAAAAAATGAGGGTAGTGTAAGGGGCTCTGGGACAATATCAAGCATAACATTCACATTATAGGAGTACCAGAAGGAAAAGAGAGAAAGCAAGGAATTAAGAACCTATTTGAAGAAATAATGACACAAAACTTCCCTAACCTGGTGAAATAAATAGACATACAACACAAGCCCAGGAAGCAGAGAGTCTCAAATAAGATAAACCCAAATAGGCCCACACTAAGACACATTATAATTAAAATGGCAAAGGTTAAAGACAAAGAGAGAATCCTAAAAGCAGCAAGAAAAAAGCAACTAGTTACTCATAAGGGAGCTCCCATAAGACTGTCGGCTGATTTCTCAACAGAAACTTTGCAGGACAGAAGGGAGAGGCAGAAAATATTCAATGTAATGAAAAGCAAAGACATACAACCAAGATTACTCTACCCAGCAAGGCTATCATTCAAAATAGAAAGAAAAATAAAGAGCTTCCCAGATAAGAAAAAGCTAAAGGAGTTCATCATCACTAAACCAGATTAGAGAAACTGTTTTAAGATGGGGTGAGGGGAGCTAATTATGAATAATAAAATGGCAAGACCTACATATCAACAATTACTTTAAATTTAAATGGATTAAAAGCTGGATTTAAAAGACAAGAAGGGTATTACACTGAGTGGAGTGTCAAACAGAGGAAGACAGATGCAAGCTGACTTTGCTTATAGGTGAGATCCAAAGAAGAAAATAAACAAGTGGGACAGGAGCAGAGTCATAGATAGAGAAAGCATTTGGTTCATTGTCAAATGGGAGGAAGGTTGGGGGAGGAGTGAAATAGGGGAAGAGACTGGGTAGTTCAGTTTGGTGGTTACAAAGTCATAGTTATAGTGATACAGGGTATAACATGGGAATACAGTCAGTAATGTTGCAGTAACCACAGGTGGCCTCAGATGGGTACTAGATTTGCTGGGGTGATGGGAGGAGGGTGGGAGGGGTGGATGAAAAAGGGAAAGAAATCAAAAAGGACAAATTCATAGTTACAAAATAGTCACAGGGATGTAAAGTGCAGCATAGGGCATATAATCAATAACACTGTAATAACTATGTATGGTGTCAGAGGGGAATCAGATGTATCAGAATAAGGATTCTGTAAGTTATATAAATGTCTCATCACTGTGCTGTACACCTGAAACCAACATAATATTGTATGTCAAATGTAATTGAAAAACAAAATTAAATAAAAATATATATATATATATAAATAAAAATTCCAAATGAATTAAATGTTTATATATAAAGTTAATTGATCTAAAATCTAAAATATAATAGAATAGTATTTTATAAACTGAGTGTGCAGACCTTTCTAAGCTAGACAAGAAATCTAAAAGCCATACAGGAAAATATTTCATGACATAAAAGTTAAGCAGTTTGGTTTAACAAAAGATACCATTAGAAACCCCAAATGATATGTAGTGAAAAAGATTGCAATTCTGATGGCCAATGAAACATCGTCAATCATAAAATACATAGGCTCCTACATATTGATAAGAAAAAATGTAATCAATAAAAAAAAATGGGCAAAAGCTATGTATGACTAGGCAAGTGGCAGAAGAACAAAATAAGTGACCACAGGAAAAATGCTCAACCTCCCCACTAACCAAGAAAATGCAAAATAGGTAAAAGCAAAATGCCCTTGTTCAGTGGTCAGATTGGCACAAATCTGTAAGAGCAATGGCAGCCCACATGGCAAACTGTGGGCAAATACACTCTTAGACTCTGCTATGATAACATGAATAGTCACAACTGCAGCTCAATAAACCCAGGATTTGACCCAGTAATCTTATTTCTGGCTATTTATACTCAAAAATAGTAAATAAAAACTTTGGTATATGAATAAGAATATGCTAACTGCAGCTTTGCTTGAAGAGGCAAAACAAATGCCTTTCCTTCACTAGGAAGTAAATACAAGCCACGACAAATCCCTTTCTAAAAATTAAGCAGGATATGAATAAATCATGAATAAAATATTTTTAAAGTGTACTCATATGTGTGTATACATATCTATATAAAATTTGGCAAAATCTCACCTAAGCAAGAATAACACTTTGATATGCTGTTTGATCTATATTTTTAAAATGTCAGAATACTACACAAACATTTATATTAACAGTGAACTAAAAGCACAATAGTTTTAAAAACTAAGATAATGCTATTAATTTGCTTCAAAGGTCACATTTCTTAATACAATGGAAATTCGCACCCCTTTTCAACTTTTCTCTTTTTTTGATTGTTTTTAAATTCTAAATCAAAGTTTCAGTGGGGTGACCTTCTATAAATGGGCCACTAGTACAAATTCTAGGACATGTTTGATATAATCCTACATGGTTAGTAAGTTACTCTCTGCAGTAAATTAAGCATTTGATAATTTAACAGTTTTCCGCCATCTGGCGACACAGAGCAGTGGTGAGAGGGATCTGTCACGTTATGAAGAATGTAACTGTCCTCCAACTAGTCCAATTTATGCAAAGGAAGCAGCCTCCTCAGCTGGCCAAATGAGGTTCAAGGTGTTCATGTCCAGAGATCAAAATACCCTGTTACTGTTACAGTCTTTTATTATACATGTTCGACAAGTAAGTAATGTTCCTAACACAAAATTTAGAAAATAGAGAAAAACAAAAAAGAAGACAATCAAAATCACCCATAATGCTTCTATTCAGTGAAAACCCCTGTAAACATTCTGGTGCATTTCCCTCTGGTGTCTGTTCTAGGCATGCAGTCAACGATAACAGGGGTCTGGGGAGAAGAAAGTCCAGGTCCATCCCAAATCACAGGGTAAAAAGAAAAGCAGAACCAAGCAGCAGGAGATACATTTACTTAATAATGAAAACATTTAAAAATATTTACTAGTCTATGGTGGCTTTTATATAAACTTGCATTGTTACTCAATTTCATAGCCCACATCCTATTTCAAAAAAAGCCTGTGTGGCATCAGTTTATTGATGTGCAGCACATTAGCTTCCCATCTTTCTAAAGGATTCAGCAAGGCAATTCAGACAATAAAAGCCAGCATTAGACATGACTGTCTCTGCTCACTGGTCACCAGGCATCACCACTCTCATGACCCTGCCCTTGGCCCCAACCTCCATCAAGAGCCCTCCTCCATAGTATCCTTCTCCTCCATCCACTCCAGGCCAGGGATAACAGTGTCATTATTCCCTCACTGCCTGAATCCTCAATTTATAGCCATGTCTATTAAGCTACTAATTAATGTGGTTGTCTTCAAGTGTTCCCTACCAGAAACTTGATTTACTATCATAGAGTGACTGGGCTACTCTGCAGTTTCAAAAGACAAGTGTTCTACTATATGTGTGTTTTCACTAATTTTAGAAATGATACTGTAACCAATATACTGTTTATTATTATTTCTATCACTGTTAATTCAAAGCTCAATCTTCCCCAGATAATAAAGAGATTTCATTTTGCTTTTATTTGCAAAAAATAGAAAAGAAAAAACAAAGGCATCAATCAGTTTTAAAGTGAAGTATTTGTAACCTGCTTTATTCTTTGTTTTATTGGTTTTTGTTTTCTTTTTTGTTTGTTTGTAAATTGAGATCATTATGGTTTTGTGCTTACTGTTTTGTAACCTGGAAAAGATAAGTAAGAATACCAGATTTGTTAAAAAAAAGAAAAAGAAAAGAAAAAAGATCTCTTTCACCCATCAAGGTTGGCGATTAGCAAAAACTTTGAAGGAACTTGAATTTCCCTTCAGCAAAACTCTTTCTATATACTTTTTTTCTTCAATTTAGAGTCCTAAAAAAACAAGGTAATATTTGTTCCCATAACACAAAGCAACTACAATTAGAAGAAACTACTTCCTGCTAAAGTTTATAGTTTTAAGAAATGATTAGTCAAAGAAGTCAATGATTAACCCAAAATAGTAAGTATCATAAAGTGAAATTTCAGGTACCATAGTGATGGGAGAGTTTTCTAGGCAGGACTCTCATAATACCTTCATATATTTGCAAGGGACCAGCCACAATGTCTGTACATAAATCAAAGACCCTAACTAAATTGAGTGAAATTCTAAGAAGTGCACATTATTTTTCTGGCCACACTGTAATCACAATCAATATTAATACATTCTGGAAAGCTAGCCTTCCTTCTAAAAGATGAACAGGGACCCAAGTTATGCAAAATCCATCAGACTGACATCAGAAAGTCACAAATGACTACCAGTTACTAAGCAAGAAGAATACTAAAGAATGTTGACTAAATTTTCATTGTATAGCACAATTTAATAAGAGATCGCTGAAGCTTCAAATGTTGATGGCATTAGTTACAGTTTGTATGAGAAAGGTGGGTATCTGAACGACTCAGAAATTAAACTATGATTGAAAAGAATGGTTTGTATTTACTAACATTCTTCATGATGCATCCCATGTTCAGAATTACAAAAAATACTTAGAGACGAGTTTTTTTAAAAACGTTCAAGCTTATAAAATGTTTCCTTTGCCCTTTTCCACCTATTACACTTATAGCTTAAAATCCAAGCTAGAAAAAGTATTTGAATACCCAAGTGGTTATTGTAGAGATTCTGAAGGCATTAAGCTACGATTTTCTCAAGTGCTAAGTGTCATTTGATAGCTCTTAACAACATGCTACAAGCGGAAAAGTGGAAGGTTTGAACAAGCAATCTGCTCAGTCAATCTCCTAAACAGACCTCTTTCCTGCTCAAGGTAAGATTATTTGTCAAACCCATAGGAAGTATGCCTTTTAATCTATTAAATTCTTTTGTTAGTAGTGTTTTATGTTTGTTAGATAATTAGACTTTTTAAATAAAAGATAACAGACTTGGACATGTTAAGTGGATTTTTCCACCTAGCTGCAAAATACAGTGTTTTGCACCAGGTATCATAGGTGAGAGTAACAGTAGCATCTGCAGCCATCGTGTAAGTACAGAATATAAATAAAACAGCACTCACAAAACTCTCCTAACATGTTCTGGTTATGCTGCAGTACAACATCCTTGTTTTCATTCCCTCCAACAGTTATCTGATCTCAATTCTGAGAAGCTGACAGAGAAAGACAAGATTTAGCAAAAGATAACTATATACACAAATAAAATGATGTTTAATATTTGTTCATTCTGAATACTAGAGTTATATTTATCAGCATAGTCTCTGTTGATTTGCAGACACTCTAATACCAGGTCTGCCTATAAAATAATAACAGGCTTGTTTTCATTTCGAGTTTCAATTTTTTAAAATAATCATATGTCTTATACATAGTATCTCTCAAGAGATAAAGCTATAATAATGACACGGTAAGAACATAGTTAAAAAAATGAAAGAGTAATTAGGCAGGATAAATGCACTGCAAATACACTTAATTTCCACCAAATATGAGTATATTCCTGTTTCCATTATATTAGAATGGGAGGGGAAAAAAAGAATCCACATAGATCCATTATATCATCACAAGGCCATTTCAAATATAAAATGGAAAGATTCTCTGAGGAAAAAGAATCATGTCCTTTTGCTGTTAGAAAAACATAGTCCATACATGTTGTATCAGAATATTTTCCATTGTATCTTTGCCAGTCCAAATCACTGAGACAGTCCAGTGTTTCAGAAAAGTCAGCTCCACGTGGGCTTAAAAAGGGCCTGCTTGTAAACTTCCCCTTCAGTTGCCTGTCAGTTCATTTTCAGTACCATTTTCTATCATCCATGTGGCACAGTCCTACTGCTGGCGAACAGGGCAGTGCCACCCTTGGGGGCAGGTCCTGGTTAGAGAGGAGCTAAAAATTGGGTGAAAAAAATATTAAAAAATTAATCATCCCTTAATTCTGCTCCAGGGATAGAAGTCAGGTGTCCCCAGTGGAAAGATAATTTTTTCTGTGAAAAGTATTCCTATTGCAGGGAATATTCATTCAATTTTAATCTTTTAATTGCATGAAAAAAACCTGAAAGGATAACTTGCTATGGTGACTAGGAGGAATTCAGAATTCCCATTTGCCATTTATAGTTAGGAACATGAAAATTATTTGAAAGCAATATATCCAATTCCAAATTCAATCAAATCTTTTGTTGCAGTTTTCAAAGCAGGTGCTACAATTCAGTTATTTTAGCACCTTTGCATATTAAGAGTCATTCTTATTAGAGGAAATTAAACATTTCTTGACTAAAAATGATGGACTTAATACTAGCCTCTTTGGGGCATACAAAAGAAAGGTAAAAGGGCCTTTAATGAGCCTACAGAAAACATAAAGAGATAAAGTGGAACTGGGTATCGCTAAGTCCCAGGTCTAGTCAGTCCAGCCTAATGGCCTAATCAATCAGTGTGTCCCATCCTCCCCAATGCCAGTGATTGGTTTAAAGTCAAGCACGAGAACAAACTGGGCCAAAGTGGAGTCCATCTGGGACATTAGCTATGGGGACTTTTCCTGGGTTTGCCAAGCTGGAGGGATCATTCATGTATGTGTTCAGCAAATCTTTGTCAGATAGGTATCCTACCAGGAACCCTTCCAGATGGCAGATGGAACCCACACAGAGGAAAACAAAAGGGAGGGAAGGGAGAAGACAGATGGTTGGAGCATCTGGATTTAACCATGCCTAAAGTCAAATCAACCCCTGGATGTTTTAGTTTCATGAATCAATAACTCTGTTTTTAGTTTAAGGCACATTGGGCTGAAGTTTCTGTTTCTTGCAACCAGGAGTCCTAACTAGTAATAGCACTCCACCACCACCCCCAGAATCTGAGAGTGGTGATGAAGTAAAAGCCTCTTCTCCTTATACTGGTGGTACCTTGCTGCCCTCATCATGGTCCTAGCTCTAAGTCAGTTGGAGCAGCCTTATGGCCCATTCTTCGCCTCTTCCCAGCATTTCTACACCTAATTTGGAGTGACCTTCCAACTCTAGCTTAGACTGGTCCTCAAAATTTGGAGGTAACATACCCTCCAACTCCAATTTAGACTGGTCTTTTTTCCTTTGGGTAGAAAAGAAAACCTACACAGTACTAAAATCCCCACATAAACATGTGCACGTGGAATTAGACACAACCACCAGGGTACTCTCTCCTCTCTGACCCAGTTCAGGAATGCTGTCTTACTGTCCCTGGCCAAGAACCAACCAGGCTCTGGTTAAATACTTCCAAAAACAGGAAGCTCACTACCTCAAGTGTCATGTTCCATTGACCAACAGCTTCAATATTTGAAAAATGTCATTATTATACCAAAAAAATTTTCTGTCCCTAAAATTTCCATTGCCTTATGCTATTTATGCTATGTAGAGCAAGAAAGAGTGAGCTTCCTTCTCTACTTGTCAACAGTTCAAGTTATTTGAAGACAATTAGCATGTCTCCCTTTACTGTATATTTTTCTACAGTTCCTTCAGCTTTTTCTTAAAATACATGACTTCTAGATCCTTTGACATCCTGATTCCCCTTGTCTAGGTATATCACAGTTTGTCAGCATCTCTTTTAAAATGTGTTATCCCTCCCATCAACCCCACCACTGAACGAACCTTGTGATAGTCTGAAATGCCCAGAAAACCATGGGCAGGTCACTTTCAAACATGGTACTTATCAAAACAAAAATTCTAAGATTTCATTAGCATTTTTACTTGTAGCAAGCATACCACCTGCTTAATTGACAGTTTTCCTACAGTTCCTGACACATCCAGAAAATGTGTGCTGTTGAAGCTCCTGGTGATCAAAAACCTCTAGAACTTTTGCATAAGAACCTTTTGCATTGAGTGTCTTTCCTTTCCTACTTCGAGTGAAAGGTAGTTTGGTCTTTGTCTATTTTTTTACCCTAAGCCCCAAAACAGGACCCTAGCAGGTCTGCTCATGATTGTATGGCCAGTACCTGGAATAGTGTCTAGCACATGGTAGGGACTCAATGAAGGCTGATGCATTAAATTAATCTAAATGCAGGAGCCTCCATCCATTCCTGTTTAATTTTTTATTCGGCCTTGTTATTCAGTTAGTTGGGATCATTTGCAATCCAAACTTGGCATTTGATATACTTCTTAATTCATGTTCTTTCAAAATGTAATAAGTCCCCCTTGTTTAGCTTTATCTAAGACATTGATGAAAACACTGAACAGGCTGCAGCCAGCACTGGAGCCCTTTAATTTAGTATTTAGTGAGAGACACTGGTCAAGGTGACACTGAGCTAATATCCATACTTCAGGGATGATGCAGCTAACCCAGGTTAAATTTCATCATTTCACTCTTGGAAGGCTTTTAAAAATACTCCGTTAAAAAAATCAAAACACAGTATTTAGGTTGAATCTTACGAAACTGCCATTTTCTAGGCCAAAAATCTTCCGCTATCAGCAATTTCATGCAGTTCATCCTAACTCAAAGCACTCCCTAATAGCAAGCCAATTTTTTTTATTAAGTTACCAAGACCTTCCTTAAGGAATCTATACTGGTTCTATTGTTCCATGTCCGGAATTTACCATCTTCCAATTGAGAAATCAAAATATACACCCAAGTCTTCTCCAACTAACAGCTCAGCTGTGCAAGTTCCTTCTTCATTTAAGATGCCATTTGCTTGAACCTAGAGACCAAGACCTAGTCAATGTAACTGTGGAGTCATCTCCTACCAATGGCCTCTTCTTGCACTAAACTGTGTTTTACCATTTGTGGTCTAAAGACTACTCTTCTCATACAGACTGTTATACACACATAAGAGTTCCTCAAAGTAAATCCCTATTCCTCCTGGACCTAGGCAAATGGCATTCCACAATGCCTCAATAATTGTGAATATTAAGGCATTTCTACAAGTAAATAGCAAGGTAATTTATGCTATAGGAAATGCCTGCCCAACTCCCAAAGTTCTAATGACCATACTACTACTAAGCCAAAAAGAAGAAATTCCAGAAGATAGGATTGTATGTGAACTTTAAACAATAAATGTGAATTTTAAAGAGTCAATGAAAAATATTATTAAGATAGGTTCAAAGCTGTTGAATATATAAATTTGAAATCAGTAAACCTACACATGAAATAATTTGGAAGTTATACTATACATTATGGGCAGCAAGATTATATAGACATAGGTAAACAAGGTAAAGAAAAGGGAAAATTAGGGAAAAAATTAAGTATAAAAAATTGTCTCTGTATGGTGATCACTTTCAAAAACAAAAGCTGAAAAAACTAAAGCTACTAGCTTGTATGTCATAATATTCTAATGTGATCTGGTCCTTAAAAATACTATAAACGGGTTTCTAAAGTGTAACATCCTATATATAGCATGCCATAGAATTCATTTTCTGAGTTTTGTTTTTCATTTATCTTGCAATTAGTAACAGTGATCACAAGACTGAAGGGGAAAAATTCCAATAATGCAATATCACCAATATATCTATTTTTTTAATACACGTAAGCAGTCTTAAAAAGCAAGCCAGATCTAAGCTTTAATCAATGATCTATCTAATAAGTATTAATACCAATTCTTAAATTAGAGAAAAGGAAGGGGAAAACCTGTGGTTCTAAAATTATCTGAAACTAGCAATAAGACTATTCTTAAAAGAGGCCTTGAACAAATGAAACTTGGCAACAAAGATTTCAAATGAGCTATTTGAAATAAGCTATTCTCTTTAATGGGCAGCCCAATCTGCCCTGTGAAAGCTTCCAGCACGTAATTCAAAGGTTGTTTTTTCTCTCAGGAATATAACGCTGTGCCCTCTGTACTTGCTGAAGGAGGCTTTTGGATGTCACTTGTGTGGGCTGCCTAAACCGTCAATTATTTGTTAGGTTCTCTAGTGTGTGGTTTCTACACAAAGTTCTTTGCTTCTCGCCCACTTTGAGCCATGCCCCCGCTCATTAGCAGCAACAGTGTACATTCAGAAAGGGAACGATGACCCTCCAGCCAAGCTCTTTGGGTGTTATTTGTAGGGCTAGAAAAATAGGCAATGGGGTAGACAGCTGAATCTACAGTTTTCAACTGGACTGAGGGATCAAGCACAGAGGTAAGTTTTTCCCTAACATGGCAACATTTTGGAGCTTCCTGCTCACCTTAAATTGGACAGCTTTTATATTTAAAATGTCTAGACTTACTACTGCTTTGTCTTTCCAGATAGTCAGGAAGCACATGTTTGCTCTATTGCCCTCAGTTACTTTTCAAAGGCCGTTCATTGAAAAGGATTTGCAGCTAGAACAAAGGTGACAAGTTGACCTTTGCTGGCTGCAGAGACCTTTGTCATAATAACCAGCTGCTTTCTCGTCTGTAAGAGAACTATTCTTTCAGCTCTCATTTATTGTTTCTAATATCAATTCTAGGTCATTAAAAACATTATTCCACAAGTCTGCAAAGAACCAGGGTTTGAGTGATGGTGCCCTTGAAATGGCTCAGACCTTAATTTCAGCTGGAAAGTCAGGCAAATATTTTCTCCTGTGCCATATCTTTCCGAGGAAATGTTCACCATGCTATTTGATAAATTAACCAATAAAGCTCACTTTCAGATAAAGATAAGTTAATTCTTGTGTATTTCCTAGCTACTTAAATTTGTGGTAGGATTTGCCTCAAAGAAACCACAAGTTCACATTGTAAATATTCCTCCATGTCTTACCCAAAGGACCTGTGGCCATTTATTAGAAGGTGTATACACTGGAAAAAAGAAAACAGCAAAATCTTTCAGCCACTAAACACTGGCTCTGAATTGACACTAATCTCTAGAAAGCAAAGCTATATGGGTCTCACACCGGTCGGGTGATAGATGAACTTTCACATCACTTTCAAATTACAGTAGGCCCAGCTGCTCTATGGACCTACCTTACCTTTATTCCCTAGTTTCTGAATATATAACTGGAATAGACAAACCTGGCAACTGGAAGAATCTCTATGGGGCGGAAACTACTGGAATTCCCCCCCCACTGCCACCTAGAGGATAAACCCAGGAAAATTTCAGAGATTAATGTTATCAGAAAGAAGAAGCATGTGATACTGATCATTGATGAGACCATTTACCTCATCAATCTGGCCTGTGCAGAAGTCAGGTAGATTTTAGAGAATGATTGTGGATTATCATAATTTTAATCAATGGTGACAACAACTATAGCTACTGACCCAGACAGACAGTATTCTCTCTAGAGAAAATAAACATGACTCTGGCACATGGTATAAATTAATGCTTTTCCTCTCCGCAGTAATTTTCAAGGACCACCAGGGTATTAATAGCTTGTTTTTACATCACAGGGAACACAGTATGTCTTCACAGTCTTGCCCTCAGGGCAATATCAGTTCTCCTGCTCTCTGTCATCATTAAGACTTGCAGAGATCTTGATAGTCTTGACATTGCAATGCTTTCACACTACATTGATAAGATTATGCTGACAGGATCTAATAAACCAGAATAAGCAAGTACTGAATGTCTAAGTAAGACACATGGAAGATAAACTTCACAAAATCTCAGGGCCCCCACTCCAACCTCAGTGAAGTTTCTACGGGTTTAATAGTGAATCCAGATATTTCTTCCAAAACTAAAGGTAAGTTCCTGCACTTCATGCCATCTACCACCAATAAAAAAGATGCAATTCTTGGGAGGTCTTTCAGAATTTTGGAAGCAATATATACCACACATTCCTGTGTTACCTTAACTCTTCCAGAGAGTCACCTATGACTCTCCTAACTTCGAGAGGGGACCAGAGCAAGAGACTTTGCAGGCAGTTCAGGCTGAAGTACAAGGCTCTCTACCACCTGATCTTTATTAGTCAGCAGATTCCATGACACTTAAAATCTCTGTGGCAAACAGGGAAGTTGTATAAAACCTCTGGCAAATACAAATAGGAGACTCAAAATGCAGACCACTAGGATTATGGAGAAAATCCATGCCCTCTTCTGGAGCTAACTCTTTTCCTTTTGAGAATCAACTTCTAGTTAGCTACTGGGACTTGACAAGAGAGTTAACTCCTAATCATGGGACATCAGGTGACCATAAGGCCTGAGTTTCCCATTATGAACTGCATGTGTGTACACATAGGCTAGGTGTGTGCAGTAGCAGTCTATCAAAATGGAAATGAAAGCCCAAGATCAAGCAGGTTTAAAGGGTATGAGAAAGTTGTGCTGGGAAGGGCATCTCAAATCAGGCATGTAAGAATAGGCCTTGGGTCTGGAACACATCCTTACCAAGAGACAAAGAGCCCATGCAGCCTGTGCTGGGCTTATTACCTCATGAGGGAGCATATTTTCCTGATGAAGGCTCAATGTGTGCTCCGTTCTGCTTAAGCATGCATCAGTGGCCCTCAGGAATGGCCTCACTTTCAGTTTTTCAGATCTGTGACTGGGGGAGAGGTCCTTCTGTTGCAGCATGACAGATGTGCACAATAGGCCAGTTGCCCATTTTGGCTGGAGAGAGCACCCAATAGCCATGAGGTGCCAATGCACGCTATTGGATTTGATCATGCTCTGTCTCTTCTCTATGTAAATAAAGCATTGTTCCATCTAGTGTATGACCATGTTGTGTTTTCCTTGGTGGCTCCAATATTAAAATACAGTGGGCAGAAATGTCTGACTTTTGTTCCTGGTGGCTGGCATTGTGATGATCTTACTTACCATCAGGGAGGTAGAGTCCTCCCCTGGCATTCCTCTCATGACTAACTCCACAAGATGCATGAGCAGGTCACTCAGACTTTAACACAACTCCAGCCACACTGCCTACTCTCTCTCAATCCATGCCAATGACTTCCTTATGACCAGTGACTGAGGAACACATATTTGTGTTCCACATGAATCCCCATATTTATCCACTGCAGAGGAAGCTCTTACTAAACAGTTGAACAAAATGATACACTCTGTGCATGTCAGTCATTCTCTTTCCTTTTTCATTGGGCCCATGAACAAAGTGGCTATAGAGGCTATGCATGGACTCAACAACATGGACTTTCCCTGGAAATGACCTGGCTAAGTGTGGCTAATCTGTCAATAGATGAGACCAATCCTGATCCCCAGATATGGCACCATTTCCTGGGAGTACAGAACACCACCAAGTGGCAGGCTGATTATGCTGAACTCCAACCAATATGAATGTGGCACAGATCTATCCTCACAACAGGCACGTATTCTGGATGTAGATTCACTTTCCTGCTGAAAGGAAATGTGGTAGTTGAGCATCGCCACCCATAGACCCACAGAATTCATCATCATGGCATTCTCCATTCTGTTCTTCTGACCAATGAATTAATTTCACAGAAAAGTAAATGTAGTAATGGGCTTGTGCCCATAAAATAATCTGGTTGTTGAAAGGTGGAATGATTTACTGAAGATTCACTTGTGACACTAGTGTGAACCCTGAACATTGCAAGGGGGTTCTGATGCTGTCTAAGCTTTAATCACAGGCGATTATAAGCTACTGTGTCCCCGAGAGCAGAATTAACAGATTCAGGAGTCAAGAAGTATGTGTAAAAGTGGCTCGTCTTACTATTATACCTAATAAATCACTCTCAGAATTGTTGTTGCCTACCCTAACTTGAGCTCTGCTGGTTTAGAGGCCTTAGCTCCCAAGGGGCAATGCTTCAATCAGGGGCACAGCTATGGTTCCACTGAACTAGAGGATGAGATTGCACAAAGCTGTGCTGCTCCTTCTGATTCCTGACTGGACCCTGCCTGAGGCAGCCAGGCACGAACATGTGCCATATTTTTTAGAGAAAATGTTCATCATCCTTTATAGCATATTAAAGAATAAAACCTATTTCCAGATAAAAATGGACTAATCCTTAAATATTTCCAAACTATTTGATTCTGTTCATAGGAATTCAGTATTTATTACATTTAATTCATTGTTTAAACTACCTTTAAAAAAATACTCTACTTGTAAGTGATTAGGAAAGCTATAGATTGAGAGCTAAAGGGTCATAGTTGATACTCCTTTTCTCATCCCTAGTCATTTCTCTTTCTTAAGGGTGAAAATGCCATACATCTCCTTTAACCCCTAACTACCAAGACCTTTTTTTACCTTAAAAGGCTTTTTTGTTCCTTGTCTGCACAGTAAGTTTATAAATCTTGATTAGGAAAAGATAAAAAATGTTTCATCACCTAAGCTAGAGTTTATTACAGGAATTGACAAAAAAAGAATATTTTCAATATTATACTATATTGCTTACTTAAAATATAGCAATATTTTACTTATTTTTATGCGTTTTTAGTAGATTTATAGGACTTCCTCAATTAATCCTCAAGTTACCAGTTAACAGGCTTGTGACTGCTAATCTCCAAAACAATGAGCATCTATTATTAAAAAATGAGATCCTTCAGAAGTTAGGATTACCACTTTCTTTTATGTTAATGTATTACCACCAGTTTTATAATTTTTAATTACAATTCATTAAAATGAATCTTATAAAGACGACCTTATAGCCCAAAGGATGGGATTCTGATTAGCCTCTCATCACTTCCAGAGATTCAACTGCTGTCAGTTGCAGTAAATTGGTATGTTTATCAGTAGGCCAAATTTTCTAATTATTTAATTCTTTGGGGAGTTTTAGTCAAATAATGGAATAATACATGGTTGTGATCCTTGTCTATTACGAGTTTTCATATTAGAATAAAATTTAAATGGTATAAAGCACATACCTTAAAATACAGCTCTGCAAGCATTTGTATTGCCCTCAACATCCAACCAACCATCGCATCCTCATCAGCTCTGTACACACCGTGGAAAGAAAACAATGACTCCTCAAGGCCCTAGAAAGACAGGCACTGACTCCTCAGAGAAAACCTTCACTGCTGCCACTTTATGGATGAAAACTCTAGATTTGGGAGCTGTCACTTGACAACATTAAGTAGCTAATAAGCAGCAGAGTGAGAATTTGAATCCTGGTCTTCGTGGTTTGAAAGTCCAAGGAACTCTAGTACCATGAAAACCAAATCAGAATGGAAAGAAAGGAAAACAATCCAGAAATAATATCCTGACTCTAAAAATAAGATCTGCTTTAATTCAACTATTCTACATTTGTCATTTTGTACCAGAGTAACCTTTTAAGATGGCACCCTACATTTTGTACCAGAAATTTAACTTTAAGGAATCCATTTAAGGAATACCAATAAGGTTGCAGTCAAATGTTTGTGCACCAGAGATGTGGGCAAACCCCAGATGTCTATAGGTAGTAGGGTAAGTCATGGTCCAGATACAAAATCAAACATAATGCCATTATTGCAAATAAACTTTTCCAGAAGTTTCAATGAAATAGAAAGTGAGGAAAATCATAACACAAAGTATAGCAGAGTATAAAATTAATTACGTAAACAGACACATATTACACATTATTTTTAAAAAAAGAATGAAACAGCAGAAGACTTACAGAGATTAGCTCTGTCTAATGGGAATGCAAAGGAAGTTTTTCCCTTTTCTTTACATTTGTGTCTGTTTTCTAAAATATATCTGATGATTATTATTACATTTATAATAAGTGAAGTTATTTGTAATAAAGTATGTTTCACACTTTCCAAGTTGGCGAATATTTGATTTCCCAAAGATTTAGTATATGGAAACTGATTTCAGAGATCTGCAGCTCATTTTCATAAGGACTTTTTACAGAATCAACATTCCAATGTCCTTTTATTCCAAAAAAAAAAAAAAAAGGCAAAGCCTACATAGGCCTACTGATAAGTTTATATATAGAGATAATACCCTAGAAATTTGGAGCATAGCCAATGACACAGAATTCTTCCTTTAAATTCTAAGAAAGAACTACCTAGTTAAGCTCCAAGTCTCTTTTCTTCAGTCCATCTCTCTGACTCAACTTTTTGTCATAAAAGACAAACCCGGAATCTATTTGTCCTCCATGCCCAAATGCAGACCTTCTCACAGTTTCCCCTCATAAGGGCATTCAGCTCAAGGCAATCGATGATGATAATTGAAGCCACACACTTATTTTCATCACTTTCCACATGTTCTACTTGCCACATTGTCAGAACAATGGATGAATCACAGTGTCAGGGAATGGGAAGAAAAAATGTTCAGGGCTGAATGAAAACCTAGTTTGGTTTGTTGCACAGGCCAATGCTGTAATTATTCCAACAGTGTCATCCTTTGAAGCCCAAAGCCACCATATTATACTGACTTGCTCTTCATGCAGAGAGGTCTACTGATTTGACTACCAACACCTTTCCCACCAAGCAAAGCCATGTAAAAATAAAACTCCTTTAGGACTAACCTGGGTGGACTCACCTTCACATCCTCACATTGCCTAGTGTAGTCCGTGCACAAAGCTGGTACTCATACATGCTGGGCAGATTAACCTACATTAAGCCCATTTAATGAGAGAGAAAAGCTGTTTTCAGCAGACTGGGGGTTCTTCCTTGTTCTCAACAATAAAAGATAAATGTGTTTATTTCTAGAATATGCTATTGCCAGATCAATTGGTGGTTTCGTTCTAAGAAAGGCTTTGTTCCTTATGTTTTTTTCAACTGACATACTTCTATTTTTGCAGAGTCACAAGAGTACTGGGGGTTGACTCAGGAATCATAGGCAATAGGACTTCTGCTTTGTTAACATTTGGGATTATAATAAGACCTGGACATGGGTAAGCAACAACCTTAAAGTAGCATCTGAAGGACTCTTCACTGAAATGATCTCTTATGTAATCCTTCCACATTCCCGAAAATCACCCACAGTGTGTATTGTTTGGGGCTCAATCCCTGAGGGCTCCTTATAAAAAGGCAAGAGTATGATCTGAAAGAAATAGCAACATATTGGGGTGAATCTTTAGTTTTGTTCTTACAACCTTTTAAACTGCTTTTCAATGTGTTTTACACCTGTACATGCTGGTTAAGCTTGGATTTGTTACTAGGAGGAGATATGATCCCTGTAACAGAAAGTTGTTTGTGCTCTGAACCAACTTTATGAGCCTGAGCTTCAGTGAAGTGGTTAATGAGTACATTTAACCATTGTACTTAAATTATCTGCAAATTTCAAGTAGTACCTGGCAAGGTGCAAGAGAGGAGATGCTCTCTCAGTTGCTAAAAGGAAATTAGAATATTATCCTAGTGATTGAGAAAAACAGTACCTGGGAGAGAACAGGGAGCCACCACTGCTATTCTGGCTTCTGTTGGAAGTTTTGGAGCCATGCTGAAAAACCATGGCCAAGAAGGATATCTGCACCACGAGTGGATTCAAGGAGTGTTTAGCAAAACCTCTGATCTTCTCAATCCGTATTTTGTTTTTTTCTCTTTTGTGTCATGAAGGTTCTTTGAACATTCCCTATGAGTTTCCTGAACCAGTCCATACGCCAGACATAAAAGTACATCTTCCAGTTCATTTAAATGTTCAGATGGCTATAGCCCAAATCACAATCTGACTGTGAGCAAGAACCAAGTTGAGTCCATAAATGTAATAGACAATAAAAATTGTTATTTTAAACCACTACATTTTGGAGCTGCATGTTAGGGAGGAATAAATAACCAGAACAATGCTCCATGTACTTAAGTTGAATGTCCAAGTTTCCATAAAACTTAAAGGCATTTCCAGGTTCTCATCTGTAAATGTCATTTGTCTCCACAGAAAAACCATCAAGAGTGGGTTGACTAGGTTTCAGAAAACAATCTGGTATATCTGTTTCCCAGCTGAACCTGTCAAGTGTTTGTTCAGCTGCTTTGTTTCTGCTTCCCTATTAACAGGAAATTACCAATACCATGACTCTTCTCCTGATTCCAGACTAGTGACAGGTGGCCAGCAAAACCTTGGGACTCTTCCTTGTTGACGTGTGTTCTTCCCCCCAATATCCAGCCCCCCTCTGTGGGTGACCAGCACACCCATCAGGAGTTCCCAGTCTCATCTGTCTCCTCTATCACATCCTCTGCTTTCCAGACTCATAGTGCTAGTTTTGACCCCTCCCACCTTAGCATAACCACCTTCTCCCTGGTTTTCCTCCTCTCTGATAAGCTCAAGTACATCACCATTCTCTAAGACTCTTCGCTTTGACCTCCAGTATAAACATCATTTCACTAGGGTTCATCCAGGAAAGTAAAACAAGCATTCTTTCTGATCTCCTCAGCCCCTATTCATCTCAATGGGGTCTGATCTCTTTTCTGGGTTTTCACCCCTTATGGGATCCCCTTAATTAATAGTGACAGGTACTCATGTCCTGCACTGGCCCTGACAGGTCCTGAGGACAGCTACATTGCTCCATCTCACCCCATCAATCCTATGATGCTACCTTCCCTTTCCTACCTGCGCTCCCTTTCCCCGCCATAGATCAGCTTGTATCCTTGCTCCAGGCCACCTGCCCCAGTCCCAGCCTAGCTTTCTCAAGTCAATCTTAATACCTGTCTTTCACCTATTTGAGCCCAGGAAGAGCCCCCAAAGAAATACTTTCTCCCACTCAAGACTATAGCTCTTGCTCGACTCTTGCCACTTCTATGTCTAAGCCAAGTCTCCCTTTCTCAATAAGTATCTGGTGAATGAATGAATGAATAAATATTCACAGTCCCAATCAGAAATCCTGTTTCCCATGGGTTCACAGATGCTCAATTTACATATTAAGGTTTTCTGTCTCACACAAGAGAAACCACTTCTGGTTTAGTTAAACCAAGGGGAATTTGGGGGGAATGTTAATATGCAACTGCCAGAATTGTTAAAGGAAAGAGAAAGAGACTTGGAAAACAAGTGTCACTTAGATGGCCACAAAAAGGGAGTGACCATAACATTTTATCAAACTGGAAATGCAGGACTCAAAGTTTGTCCCTCTAGTCAAGAGTCAAATTCCAGAGGGGCTTTATCAGAGCCTAGCCCTTTGGCCAGTCAAGGATGGGCATCAGACTACACAGACAAGAAAGGGGTCGGATGCCCCCAAGGAATTTGTTAGAGAGGAAAAATTAATTCTCAACAACCAAATACAAAACTCTACAATCAAAGGGTCAGGCAATTAACTTGAGGTTAGCAACTCCCACACCCTTACCAACTCTTAAACTGCTTTCCCTCTAAGAAGAGAATTTTCACATATTTGCTTCCACTGCTGCATGCTTACATAAGCAAAACCAAACTGTATTAGAGGTGTATTAAAAACACTGTAGAATGACATTTTAAATATAGTTTCAATAAACTTTAGGAGTCAATACTATAAAGACTTGAAATATATTGACTCATTAAAAAAATGCTCTCACTTAGAACCTTCTCCAGTGGCCAATCACAACTTTGAACTACTTTGATTTATGACCTTGGCCACTGTGGCCCAGCCATTTAATCTTATAATCAACATCAATCACCAATTTTTATTACAACATTTTGCAGGCTGAGCAAAAAAATATTTCTCCTGAGGCCAAATTAGACATCCCAAAGTGACTCTTGCAAATAAATACTGTTGGCCATAATTTGCTGTGCTACAGTTTACTTACAACATTTCATTCTGTAAGTGCCACAGAAGCTAAAAGCAATTGTATAATTTAAAAAATAAAAGGAGTATCCAAAGAGATTCATATAATATAATGGCTATATGGTGACTGGATAAAGATTTTTAGTGGTTCAATGACAACATGTACTTTCATTTATGCCTCCAATGGTTGCCATCCAAAAGATATTAAGTGTGTCCAAATATCCTTCAAGACAGATAATAACTCACCATTAAGATGATGCAAGGCCCTATTAGGTTGACAGGCAGACTTTCCATTGGTTCAAGGTACTCATCCCTGAACTTGCACTCAATAGTGAAAAAATAATGGCCAAACAGAAGACACTATGCAGAATGGCTAATTGCCAGATATACCACCAATAAATCAGTTGGACCTCATTAATAAGTAATGGTCCTCAATTTACTGTTAATTCAGATACTCCCAGCAAACCCAGGGAGCTCTTTAAAAGTAACTACTGTAATAATTCCCCTTTATGTAAGTCAAATAAAATTAGCATTTAATCCTGAAGTAGTAACCTGTAAAAATAATCATTATGATAAATTATTTAAATATTCCTCAGCACAGAGTGCAGGATTCCTGAGTCCTGGGTTCACTATTCCATCTTGGCTATCAATGTACCATGCAGCTTGTTGTCTCTGAGCTCCCACGTTGCTGCTGCTAAAATAAGAAAGCCCAAAGTATTCCATAAATAATACATAAGTCCATATTTAATCACTATTAACTATAACAACAAAATATTCTGTTTCCTCTAACAATCTCTACATGCTTACTTGATTCTCTACATTTTACCCTGAATGGCACAAGAGGGATGCAGAAAAGTGTTTTTAAACAAGAGGGATATAGAGAATTATTCCAATTCAAGGGATTGCTGCTAATTGCTGTGAAGTAGAAAGCGGTTTTCTCTCCTACTCCTGCTTTTTCCCTCCAAGACAGTACTTATGTATTTTCCTTTTTTCCTCCTACCAGGCAGAAGAAATGATAATATATGGTCTCTCCCTAGGGACTGGCGTGTCCAAAACCAGTAGGAATGCTCGCTATGACACTGGTCAAAAACACAGTAAAAAGGATGCGTGTGCTTCTCTAGCATCTTTTTCTTCCCACCACATTACCAGCAACACTTTTCTCCCAGGTTTGTTAGGCAGAACAAATGCGATGATACACACAACGTCACTCGGTGGAACAGTAAAGTGCCATACACATGCCGGACATGTGTAGGATATTATTATTAATACAATTTAGGAATAACAATAATATGCACTTAACTCTCCATAAAATAGCCCTCCACGGTCTATTAATCCCAGCCCTGTCTGCACCCTGGCATTTATATGTGCAGTATATCCTCCGAGAGCCTTTCTGATCTGAGTGCACACATTTGAAAAATATAATCACTTCCAAATTCCAAATTATGAGTTATTTTTCAGAAGACATGGTGGCTATTAGAATGGGTAAACATATTTAAATAACAATATAAGATTTTTTAAAACTGTATTAAGAAATGTTATATAAGTGGTTGTTTTGTTGGTCTTCAAACAGCTGAGCTAATACATACAACAGAGTTCTCTTCTCTCCAAGTAGCCCAAAGGACATCCCTCAGGGTCTTATTTTCCTGGATCCTAGAGCTCGCTCCACTTTCCCCTACCAATATGAACTAGATGGGTAAATTCAATTAATAAAGTCAGTGTCTGATAAGACACTGGGATCCACACAATGTGAACTTCTATAATAGCCCATAATCCACAAGAATTCCTGTTGGTTTTAGTGTTGCTTTCAGTATTCAAGTATTTCCAAATAAACATGTAAAAATGTTCTCACTTTTTCTTCAGTAATTGAAATCTAGTTTTTAAAAATCAGGACCTTTTGTTCAAATTGATAACTGGCTTATGATGTGCATCAATTTGCTTAATTGAGTTCAAAAGGCTCGAAGTCTGAGTATACAAACTAAAACAAATGAATTTGCTACAATTCTAAAATAATTTAAACTCAATATTCAAGACATGGAGAATATTTTTGTACTATCTCTTAAACCAATCACGTTAACATCTTGTATTAGAGAAAATAAATATTCGTATGACAGTTCCTATTGTGAGATCTTAGAAATGGAGGTTTTTCAACTAGGGATGAATTTAGACTTCTGCAAAAAGCAAGGTGAAGAATGCAGCTCCTCAGCTTTGGGTCAGAATCACTATAAGGACGTGAGTCATTATACGTACCCAGCATATCCCAGATCTGCCAAAGCACCCGCTTTGCCCACTGCCACATAAAATTGTAGGAAGACCTGACAGATTGTGACAACTGCACAGATGTTGCCAAGTCCCCCAATGATTTTGCTCAATGCCTGCTATATTATACATTACACATTTCTGACACTCAGCCCAGAAAGCTCACCGGTGACACAAATATAAAGAGCTATGATTTGCACGGTTTTCCCATCAGAAGCAAAGTTTCCCAAAGGATGGCAAATGTGCCATAATATTTGGTAATACGCAAACTTTAAAATGAACTTAGTAGTTATATATTTATTTTCATGGACATTTAAAAAATATAACTAGTATATCAACCTCACATTTTTATTATTAAGATTATATTCTTAAAACTTTAATTCAAATTTAAACTGACACATTATGTCAATGTATTATACTCTTAAAATTTTTTAATTCAAATTTAAATTGACACAATGTATGTAGATACAGTAAAATAGGGTGATGGTGATTTGCAAATTTCTGAATATTTAGAAATGTCAAGACCTTTTTGTTGCTAAAAATGTATTTAGTTTTAGCTTTTAACAGTTCAGGATTCAGAAAATTTTAATTGAGAAATTTACAGATGTAAGTAGTTCTGAGGATTTTTCCTCCTGAGGTCCTCTAAATGGCCTATTCACTGATAGGCTGATGTCTCTGTATCTTAAACCGTGACTATAGACATTTACATATATATAGACACATTCAAACTTAAAATTGTGGCCCTGAACTGTGCAGATTCAAAAAAGAAACAACATGGGCTCCTGAGGCCCTGCTGGGTTGAATGACTGAGATCTGGAACTCACCTGCAAAATTGGGGTAATAATCCCCATTTTGGGAGGTCATGGTCCAGTATAAGCAAATGATTTATAAGAAGGCTTTTAAAAAATACACATATATAATAAATGTGTTTTTATTATATTATAACTTACTATGGGGAAGGCCCATAGTTCTCCAAGAGGATGAAAAAAAAAAAAAAAAAAAAAAACTTCTCTGGCCCTGAGTTTAGACTGCAGTTGAGCTCACCTCCAAAGAGTTCAGGGATATAGCAGACAACTACAGGACCAGATCCATATGTTACAGCACTCAGAACCAGCACCTGCTCCCAGCAGGCTGGAATCTACCAATAGATCCCCAATAGTTACCTGGACTCAGCTTCCCACGTTTTTGGCTTCCCAAGTCCTTCACCTGTGATGAAACACAGAGTTCCTCCCCAGGAAGCAAACAAGATAGTTACAGTGGGACAGGTGGGCCAGGCTCATTGAGGGAGCTCCTGAGAGAGCCGGAGTAGCAAAGAGGACACTGAAAAGTGTGGAGCTGTGCTGTGTCAAGGGTCTCAAATTCAAATGCCTTCTAGGGCAAAGCAGATAATGAACAAAACTGAACAAATGTGGGCCATGGGGAACTAAGAGAGAGACAGCTATGGCCCAGCAGTTAGCTGTCACCAGATAGAAAGTGACTTTTCAGAGGTTGGAAGTTGTTTTTATTTGAATTCTCCCATGTGCTAACCAGGAACTAATCCCTAAAAAGGTTAAATCCTCTGCAAGCCAAATACATTAAGTCTGTGGGCCACAGCTATAGTTGCCATATTGCAAATTCTGTTGTACCAGCCCAGGAACTGCGTGGAGAAAGAGCAAATCACAATTAATTCTTTAGCTATTTTCTAATATCATGCAAAAAAAAAAAAACAAAAAAACCCAAAACAACAACAAAAACAACCAGCTAACAACTCCCTCGCAGGAGTGTTGAGAATCCCGACCAAAATGCCGGTTTTCGTAATCCTCTGAGAACGCTGTTTACCAATGTCTGTCTGTAGCGCAGACCAATGTGGTGCCGGGACCTCCTGCCTACAGGTTCCCGGATGTCGAAGCACGATGACACACCTATGACAGCTGCATACCTGACCCTCAGCCACCTGGCTTCCTAATAAGGAACGAACAGCTTTTCTGATATTTCCAGGCCTTCCCCACAACCTTTGACATTTGGGTCTCATTACAAAACAGGCCTAAAAGATGGAGGGCAACCACAATCACCTCCACTAGTTATTTAACCTGGGCGGCCTCTTCACACTTCAGTCTTGTCCTTCAAATTTCACCATAACTGGGGGGACTTAGGACTCAAACAAAGAACGGTTCTGAGAACGCCGCATTTATTCCACAGCAGACCCCGACATCGATACCTGCCTTCCATCCTGGAGTATGCCTTCCAGAGAAACAGGAACACGGAAGTGCCAGAGCCATGAGCTCCTTCCAAGGCAGCTGAAGTCACCGGATTCCGCTTGGTCTTTGCCCTGGTCCACACTGCGGAGCGTGGGCTCGAGGGCTGCTGCTTGCGTGCCTCCCACAATGCTTTGCGCTGATGAGCCGGTCAGCAAAGGCTGCTGCCCTGGCTAAAACCAGAGCAGCTTCCTCGTTCTAGTTACTCACGGAAGGACTTTTGCGTGGCAAACAACAATGATTATGGTCCTTCAATCTTCCAAATTAGTTCCTGCAATTTCGACAAATAAAAAAGAGGGAGAAAGATTCTTTGTATGCACTTTGTCCTGATGAAACAGTAGAGCTGCGTGGGAAATCGGGACATTTCTGCTGTGCAAAGCAGTAAAGGGCTAAGCAATGAAATTCAAAAGCATTTTCCCAAGTATTTGGAGGCCAGATTTGCCCCCAAATCTGTTCATCTTACTTAATCCAGGTTTTTTTACACCCATTTCTCGTCTGCTCTGAGAATATTCGCCAGAGGCACTTGCAGCTGCAGCGTTTACCCCGAGATAACTCACAGATTACAGTCCAAACCTTACCTCCGCAGTCTGCCACACACAAAAAATTATTAATACTCATCATCGTGTACATTTCTGTTACATTAGGATTAGAGACAATTACGATCTTTATATTTTATTTTCACATTGAAAACCAGTCAGATTTGCTTCAGCCTCAAAGCGCGTTTATATGTAAAATTAAATACCCTCAGCAGTGAGTTGTACTTTTTTTTTCTAACTGGGAAAAGGGTTAAAAACACATAAGAAGATATAAGATACCCTTCACTAACATTTTAGCTATTGGGGGTTTCTTACCCACTCACTGTACATTGAGAATTTCTTTAAGACATGTCCTAGTTTAACAATTCTAGAAACACTTCTGATTCTATTTTTCAGGTGGTATTTTTTTACTAAATACAAGTTATGCTGTTTTTCATATTGGAGGCCTGGACCAACTGTATTAAAAAATATTCCCTTAATTCTCAATATAACTCAAAAACCAATAGCACTGAAAGGAACATCTTCTAAATCTCTTTATTTAAGCAAAAGAAAGAAAGAAAAAGAATAGTGAATATTCACCTGGGGAACCTTGGGAATCACGGATGAAAGAACATGTTGTAGTCACCTTTTATCAGGAGAAAGGAAGTAAGAATTTGCCCTACTGGGTAAAGTAGGTACGATTAAAGGGACCTCAATGAAATAGGCAATTGCGCCCCTTCTGCCGTATACATGGGCCTCAGCCACGTGAGACGTGCCGCTGCAGAATGCAGTACAAAATCCCAGTCCGCACAGGGACGCCAGCAGCGATGAGCTGGAAGCTGGACGGCTTCACTGGGCCCTCTAAACAGAGACAAGGCCAAGAACTGGGGAAAGAACTGCAGAAATGACCCTCAAACTCAGTCCTTCTTTTTCAATGACTAAAAACCTCAAATCTGATAGCAACAGCTTCTTTTCCCAAAGATCACCATCTGGAGTGAAATCTGCTTCATCCCATCAGTGTCAAGGCCTTCCTTATTCTCAACAGGTGTGTTTTTTTTTTTTTTTAAGTGTATCTGAACTCCCAAAGACCAAGCAAGAAGTCTCTGTACAAGCCCAACAGAGACATCAGAATAGTGCCTGCTGTGCCACCCACAGTCAGCTGCATAGGCTCCTGTGTGACTGCTCTCAGCCCATGGGACAGCAACAGGACATACTGGAGGGAGGCAAGTGCAAGGAGGACACCTGAGCAGAGCTGAGAGTGGCCAATCTGAGAGTGAGCCCCACCTGTGATACATGTCTTGCTAACACAGCAATCTCGTCTGAGCAGGAATACCTGGAAGCAAAGAGCAGTACTACATCGTCGTAAAGTTGGTGTTGCAATGCCAGTTCTGGAATTATCAAAAGAGGAGGTGGGGTAAGCCCTACGCTCCGATCTGTTTGCCACCACTCTACTGACCCCCAAACAACAGAGTTAAGAATTCATGTTAGCAAAGCTCAGAATTGAGTAAGCAAAGCTAAAGCAGGACTGAAGCTCTGTTGCTATGGCCTTCCTTCTCAGAAGTGGCCATAGAAACAGCTGCCTGGGGATAAGGAAGGGACACAGTGTCAAAGAAGCAGCCAGAAGCCAAAGAAGGAATGTTAGAGGGCCACGTTCCTCCTTCCCCTCCATTCCTCCAGAGCAGTAGCCACACAAATAACGAGCCAGTCATTTCCTCCAAACTGTTATATTCCCTGAGTACTGCTCAGTGCCAGGTGTTAGGATGCTGAGCAGACAGTTATATCTAAGAGAAGGGAGAGCGTAGAGTGGTCAAGAGATAGGCTGACCAGATGTACCTTTTTAAACAGGACAGAGAACAACAGTACTGTCCTGTTTCAAATGGTACGTATGGTCAGGCTGCTGACACCTTGAATTTAACTCAATGAGACTAGGCTGACCATACGTACCATTTGAAATGGGACAGAACCATTGTTTTCTGTCCCATTTAAAATGGCACATCTAGTCAGCCTATCAGGAGAGGTTTCATAAGAGGCAAAATTCGAGGCCAGTAATTAGGATGAGGCTAACAGCTGCATACAAAGTGTTACTACAGTTTAATTAACTGTGATAAGTACTTATGTGGATTATGTAATTTCATGTAATTATAAAATTAACTAGATGGGCAGGAAGATATGTAGAGAAAATGTTGCAGAAGGAAACACATGAGTGAAGCCAGAGAAGAGAAAATGTTATGTTCAGGAGACACAGACACCAAAGAAACAAGGAGGAAGGAAGAGAAGAGTCAGGCTAGGATAGCATATTTTCTGGGAAGCCTTCCTCCATGGCAATTCCCCATTCTGATCACTACTCTGAATATTGTCCCCTCCGCACCTAAAATGCACACTCTGTAGGATGTGCATATCCAGATTATATTTGGCTGGAAGTATCAGACACTCAAAATAACAGACAGATAACAGTTTATTACTCTCTCACGTAGAAGCCCAGGTGTAAGCTGCCCAGGGCAGAGTGGCAGTTCGGCAAATACTGAGCCCCAAGCTCCTTCCTGACTCCACTCCGCCATTCCTGGGTGAGGCCATCATCTGTGTGGTCCAACATGGTCATCAGAGCTCCAGCAGTTACACCCACATCCAGTGAGCAGGAAGAAAACACAACGAAGAGGGGCCAAAGGGTGTGTAGCAGATATAAAAGGGAAGTTCTCAGAAGCTGCCACAGAATAGTTCCTCGTGCACAGCGTCATTCAGACTTAGCAATGGCTGCACCTAGATGCAAGGGAGGAAGAGAGATGCACCTTTACCCCAGGCATCCATGTGCCCAGCTAAAAACCGGGAATTCTGTTACTGAGGAGGGAGGGGAGACTAGATGCTGGGGGACAACTACCAGTCTCTGTCCATAATAATTTATTTAGTCTCTATTTCTATAACATTTTATTTTACTCAACTAGATTATAACTCCCTTAAGAGTGAGGACTATACTCTGTGCTCTAATGCATTTCATGGCATCTAAAACTAATCCAGTGCCCAATAAATGATGTAGGAAAAGAATTGACGAACGACAAATAAAACAAGCCAATTCTGAAAACCGTGGAGACTACCTATTTTCATTGCTGAGTTATACACAAATTGTGTGACCGTAACATAACAAAACTGATTTCTTTCTCCAATATATATCATGAGAAGATAAATACTTTTTAAAAGCCATGATCATAACATTAGAACTATATTTTTTTAACAAACAAATCAGACCTTACATACCCAAAGGAGAGTCTTCACCTTCGACACAATCTTCACAGCCCACTACATGTTCTCTTCTACAATAACCAATGGGATTGAATCCTCCACTGTTTGAGGGTCTGTTTGGAATTTGGAGACACAGAAAAGTGATCCAGAACTAAGTTTCATGAATAATAAGCTAGATGATCTAGCTGTATCATGCCATTTCAGGTTTGTTTTTTTTTAAGTACAATGATAAAGTAGACTTCTCATAGGCTTTTTAAATGTACATAGGAAGTTATTTCAGAAGTGCAATTCCTAAAATTTTTTCAAGAATGCTGAATTAGCTAACTGTCATAATTAGTAGTTCTCGTGCTTTATTGTTTAAGTCAAATAATAATGCAGATGTAAGTATATAAGCATATATATGCATTATGTCTTTATACACATTTATGTGTATAAATCTATGTATATATTTATATAGAGAGACTATATATATATATATACACACACACACACAACTACATACACACATACCTATACACATATTTGAGTACATATATACATTCATGTGTGTGTCTCCTCCCATTCTTTTATAAACAGGATTATCCAAAATGGATATCAAAATTTTTACCAATCTAGACCTTTCATAATGTAAAGCTTTACTGGGCTCAACATTAAAAAGATAGTTACTGAAAAGTAAACCAAAGCAAATAAAAAGAAAATACTTTCATAAGCAAATAAAAATATAATAACAATATAATGATTTTCAATCATGTAATAATGTCTTTTCAGAGAAACTGAAGGCATTTTATAGACATCAATTTTCCTCAGGGAAAACACAGGCCACATCTCTTCTGCCAGCAATTCCTGGCTGTTTATGCAATGCTGAGCCATTATCTGATATGTGAAGAATTTTAGATTAACCACAAGGAAAAAAATAAATCAATAGTTTTGCTCAGAATGGGCACAGCACTTCTCATCTTCCCAGCACTTTACCAACAGGGGTGAAATAAGCACCCCTTGATCCCAGTGAGACTAAAACAGAGAATCATACTCTTTCACTCAGAGAAGGAGACAAAGATACCAGTTCAAGTCAACCGCCCTCAGCTCCATGGGGAGTTAGGGTCAGGGCCAGCATCGAGGTGAGAACTCAACTCAGCATGAGGAGAAATGAGCACTGCAGCCCGTACCCTCAAGCCTTCCACCCTCCTCCTCATGGCACCTTCAGAGAAGAGCGGTCTTGAAGCCTGGGCGCCCCAGTGTCTGAGGCAGCGTGGAGAATGTGTTTTCAAGTCAAATATCTATCAATCAACACACATCGATTTTCTTTAATTATCCCCACAGAGCAGATGATTCGGAAGAGCTTATGTAATTTGAAAAATGTCTCACCTATTTGTCAGATATGTATAATTTATGAAGGCCCTTTCACTCAAGGTCTGCAGCCCAAAGCCAGCAAGTTGTCAGTTATTAACATGTTATTAGACATACCCTATTAGGATTCACAGACTTTCAGCCCGTTACACAAAAGCAAGGGAGACACTACGTCAAGTTTAACTTGCACCATTAAGCTCAGAGGATTCTAACACTACTCCTGCCTGATACAAGGAAACTAGCAAAAAATTGTCCTTATTTTACTTGTTTAAAACAAGCCTGCTTTATTTAGATAGGCTTCTACTTTCCTAGAATGTGTTTCAGTGACTTCCTTCCCATGCAATTTGCCAACACTAATATTAAACTCAACAGAAATTCTTAGGAATTTTCATTATTGATATGTGCTCCTGAATTGGAGTGAAGATCATCTATTTTACAGGTAACTGACTTAAAAATAACTATTAATACTTAATTCATGATTCTCTTTACATCGGGTGTCACTTACTAAGTATTATTAAATTTAGATACGTCCAAAGAACATGGTAGGAATTTCTATTAATCTGGTAAGACAATTAACTTTATAGCTATCATTATCTTACGTATAGCAAAAATGAAGCCAGAACAAATAAGTCACATCACCATTCTTAATGAGGGATACGTGGCTATTAGAGGATCACCTGACTCATTTAATCTCTACAATTCTAATTTCAAGTTAGTTAGTAAGCATTAATAAATCTGTGTCCTAGGACCCATGTCCAGCACTGGGGACCCAGAAGAGAATGAGACCAACACAGACCCCAGGCAAGGGGGTCAGGGAAGGCATCCTTGAAGAAGCACCTACAACTTAGAGTTGAAGGGAAATAAGGGGTAACAGTAAGCCAGGCAGTGCTCCCAGCTTCTGAACACTCCGGTGGGAGAGAACGGAGAATGTGAGAGGAGAAGAGAGAAGACCAACAGGCCGGGGAGAAGCCTGGGCCAGGTGCTGCCGGGCTGCTGCAGGGCTGCGGGCCACCGGAGGCTCATGCGACAGGAAGCCACAGGGGTTGTGAGCGCAGGGCCGACCGAAGCAGGGGATGGGCCTCGGGGATACCTGAATCAAGTATTATGAATGAAAAGGCCCTGAGAGTCTATCTCTTTTTCAAAACCTATCTCAAATCTGAGTTCAAGGGGATGTTTTTAAATTAAAAAGAAAGAAGCGGTCACTTCTCAAAACCACATGAAGGAAACCCAGTTTTCTAGAGGTTGTTCTCACATTCAATGCTACCACATCGCTCTGAGAGCGATAGAAGGAAAAGAAAAGTAACGGGGAAGGAGAATGACCGTTTTGCTATTAAATATTTTCCCATATACAAAAAGCACAAGGAAACCATAACAAATACCCTCACACCCATGAGCAAAACTTAGCCGAGCTTAACATCTTATAATACTTGGTTTTGGTTGATGGTGTCTCTTTTGTTTTGTTTTTTTATGAAATAAAATATTACAGACATAAACTAATCCTCCTGTGTACTTCTTCCCCTCCTTCCACAGAGGTAACCATTATTCCAAAAATTTTGTGTATTCTTCTAATTTTTATTATAAATGTGTACATCTACATATAAGATAGAATCTTGTGTTATGTGCTTTTAAACTTTAAGTAAATGATTTCATACTGTATGTACAATTCTGCAACTTGTTTTTTTTCATCCAACATGTTTTTGAGACACATATGCATGTTGATACATATAGTAAAGTGTTTTAATTAGAGGAAATTAGTCCACCAAATTGAACGAATATTCTAATTGCTGGTAAAGATGACAACGACAGTGATATGTTGGTTACAGGAAAAATTCAAAGCCACCATTTATAGGACCTATTTTCAAAAATTTATGGGGAATGGGCATGTGGAGGTAAACCAGAACTCAGGCAAGTTTTTAATTCAGTGGCTGAAGCTCCTCACAGTCTAATCTAAGTTGAAAATCTGGTTGAAAGAGCTGAGCATTTCTAACTTAAGATATATGCCAAGAAGACCTAAATAGCAAGGGGAAATGGGAATAGAAGTACTGAGAGAAAAAAGAAATCTTGACAGGCTGAGGTTAGCATCTCACTGAACAAGTTTTTCAAACCCCTGAGGTTCATCCAACATGAAGAGTTGGACAGAATTAGCTACAGACCGATGAGATTTTCAAAGTCTGATTTTTTTCCCTTAAATTTTTCTTTCCAAAAACTAACAATTTAGGGTCAGGCTGGAGTCAGGATTTCCATTCACATCCTACTGCTGCTTTTTTCATCATCACTCACACACAACACTGAAACAGCCACCTTGTCAGAACTTGCCCTTTGGCTAAGTGAACTGAGAATGAAAAATCCTTCTAAACTGAACAGCAGTCCCATGTGGGTGAGTGGCAAGGCTTCAGTGGGAAGAAAATACATACAGCATCCATGCCCTCTAATGCTGGCGAACGGTGAAAGTCTTAGATCTCCAGGCCTGCCTTCAAAGTGCAGAGCAACACTTTCTAACAGCCCAAAGAGGTTCTGCAAATCGAACTCTCAGTACTGTCACCCCATCACTCAGACACACCACCCAGCATGCACTTGGAATCAAAGGAACATTGACATTTTTAATTTACAATGAACTTGGAGATCTAATTTAAACCCCTTATCTTGTAGAAATGGAAGCCCAGCGATTATAAATGTTTTGTTCAAGCTCATACAGTAAACTATTGGTATATAAAAAATCCAAATTCTCCACTCCACGCTCTTTGTCCTGCATTATGTGGCTTGTACATAACGTTATTATATCATGACAATTATTTATTCTTTCTTTAAATTTTTATTCATTAGCATTTACCAAAATTCTCAGCAGCGACACCTTTAGATTGTCATTATAAAGTTCCTGTGGAAGATTATATTAACATTCTCAATTATTCACTCTGCCTCCCTGGATGAAACTGTCCCATTGTTGGCAGGCTTGTCTATATGACTTGCTTTAGCATGTCATGTGAGTAAATGTGAATCATCCCATTTGTAAGCAGGAGCTTTAAAAAGCATTGCATATTTTCTCTCTCCCTCTTTGTCACTGACATAAGACAAGCATGGCTCAGATAGGGACAATTCCTTCAGCTTGGATCCCAGAATAAAAAAGATAAGGAGAAGGGCTGAATCTCGCTCACACTGACACACTATGAATGAGAAACAAACCTTTGCTGTTTTAAGCCATTAATATTTTTAGGCTTTTTTTGTTACTGCAGCATAACCTAGTAAAAGCTGACTGATACAGTTACCAACAAACAGCAAAAACAACAAAAATGCTTGGTCAGTCATCACAAAACAATTCATATAAAATTGTAAGTAGAAAAACCAACCTGTTACTTTTGAAGATGAAGATGAGTCATAGTTCATTTTTTCCCTTTATTTATTCACTTTCACATTGCACAGAACTTCATTTCCAAGAATAGTGTGAGAAGTTGGCTGGGGGATCACTAATAGGTGCTTTTCACTCCTCCTTAAGAACACGTATTTCATATCAAAAGAATTGAAACTGAGCATGAAAATGAGATGTTCTGTCTTATCACCAATGGCTTCTAGACAGGAGGCTGGACAGTAGGGACCATAGAGGAGCCCAACACACCAAGAGCCAAGATGCTGGGGTCTGGAGGCTCAAGCTACTTGTTTCTGTGCCCATCCATGATCTAGTTACCCAACAACCACTGTCAGGGGCCGGCCCGTTATTATCTGTGTGAATCCAGCAATAATGCCAACCTACTGCAGTAGGAGAGGCAACATGACCCTCAGCAGAATGAGACACTTGTCTCCAATCCCTCATTCAGCTAAGATCTGTTGAGTGCCTACTGTGAGCAAGGCACTGTTAGGCTTAAGAATGTTAAAAAAAAAGAATAATACAGAAAAGGTCTGTGACCTCAATTAATTTATATTTTAGTGGGAGGCAAACAAAAATCAAACAAAATAGTAACTAAACAAATTTGGTGAAAAATATGTGAAGTAAATAAGGCACTACGGCAAAGAATTACAGAACAAATTGTTTTAGATCGTAAAAAGGGTCTCTCAGAACATAACATTTTAGCTGAGTTCTGAAGGATAAGATGCATTTGGTGATTCAGAGAAAGAGCTGGGAAAAGTGCTCCAAGCCATGGGGATGGGAATCGCCAAGGCTCTGAAGTGTGAATGAGCACGACAAGTTCAGGGAATGAAAGGCTTTCAGGGAAACGGACTTGTGACTTGGGTCCTGGGACCAAACTCAGCATCAGATAACCCAGACTAAATAATAGTCAAGGAGTGGACTGTGGGGAAACGGCTTTCCGGAATGCTTAAAAGCTAGAGGCAGACAGATTTTTCAGGCTTAATTGAATACAGTAGTTCTCCCCTTATCCACGGTTTCACTTTACACAGTTTCAACTACCCACAGTCAACCAAAGTCCAAAAATATTACATAGAAAATTCCAGAAATAAACAACTCATAAGTTTTAAATTGCATACCACTCTGAGTAGCATGATGAAATCTTGTACTGTCCTATTCCATCCCACCCAGGATGGGATTCAGCCTTTTGTCCAGTATACCCACACTATAAATGCTACCTACCTGGTGGTCACTTAGTAGCCATCTCAGTTAGCAGATCAACTGTCACAATATCACAGTATTTGCGTTAAAAAAAAAACACTATGTCACAATGTCTACATTATGAACTTCACTTTATTTATCACATAGGCATTGTATCATCATAAGAAGGGTAAGTACAGTACAAGATATTTAGAGAAAGCAAGACCACATTCACATTACTTTTATTACAGTACATCATTATAATTGTTCTATTTTATTGTTAGTCCTTAGTGTTTATCTTTTACTGTGCCAAATTTATAAATTTAGCTTTATCGTAGGTAGGTATGATAAAGCTAAACATAGTACATATAGGATTCAGAACTATCCATGGTTTCAGAAAATAACCCTTTCAGATGAGAGGGCACTACTATATTGACTCCCTTCAAATGAGGTTGCATCTTCACTGATGCTCAATTTGGTTGATACTGGGAACTCTGCTGGCACAATATTAGGCTAAGTCTTGATGCAAGTCCTATGCATAAAAGATTTGTCATATAACAAAAATCTGGCTGTTTTCTTAGAACCAGCAGGACCCTAGTTTGTTCTACATGGACATCACAATGGGGACTAGCAGTGCGGGGACAGCACTACCAGAATACACTGGTGCTCTCATCCTCTCTGGCACCCTTTTTCTGAAAAGTTTCTGGGCCTGGACTATACCAATCAGGGCGTGTGTGTGTGTGTGTGTGTGAAGAACAGGGTTAGGGCAGTGAGTAGACAGCAGTGGATGGTTTGAGAGACGTTTGGTAGGACATGGGAGAAGGGAAAAGAGAAAAATGGAGAATGATTTCCAGGATTTGGGCTGGAAAGGACTGGATACATAACAGTGCCATTTAATGAAATGATGAAGAGTGTTGAGCAGAGAGACAGATTTTTGTGGGAGAGAAAAGAAGAAATTAGAAGCTCACTCTTGGCCACATTAGGTTGATGAAATCTGTAAACGACCCAGGTAGTGTTAAGTGGGCAGTTGCATATGTGAGTCTGGAGCTCACAACACAGAACAGGGCTGTAGGTATGAATTAGGAAGCAATCAAGACGTGAATGGTATGAAGAAAACCAGCTTCAGATACTGTCAGAAATTCTTCTTCTAGAATCACAAATTTATTTTGTTCAAATAAATCAATAACAAGAAAGTCAAGACAAAGGACCTTATGATTTCTCACTAGAAGTTGGGTTTATGAATTAATGTAAAAATGGAGTTGTGGAATAAAGTTAGTGAGGTCATTAACAGCGTTGAGGGCACATGACAGCTTAGGCTTATAAAACCAATCTCCTACCCAAACATATTCTAATACACATAATTTCTTAGACATAGAGTGAATGAATGCAATTCCCCACACCAAATAGTAAAAACAGGTTTTGCAGTAACCATAGCCTTGAGGCTAAAGATTATTTTCCAGAGATAATTAAAACAAACCTCTGTAATAAAGCAAGAAAATATCCCAAGAGATTTCTTTACCTTCCCAGCAAACAAATCAGCCAGAAATTCAATTTCACAGGGAGAAAAGCAAATATATATAGATCTAACCTTAACAGGACCTTTAACTCACCTGGCTAATACACTTTATTCTTTGTGCCTTTATGGTAACTATTTGTAAATATTCTTCAATCTCATCCCTTATCTTTGGAGCAAAGAATAAGGAGTAGCTCAGTGCTTTGCATTCTCATATACACTTGTGTCAACAATTTTCTTTCCTCTCAAGATTTTTTATTAAACACTATTTCTCATTATATTCCCTGGCCTACAGTGTCAACTACCATGTTAGCTCAGGTTGACACAAAGTGCCTCGGGCTATATGAATCTTCTCCTTTTACTATGGACTGGATGCAATCACCTTGAGAACAAGTACAGACCTGGAAGGAAAGAGGGTAATCCAATGAGAGAGAATGCAAAGAGTGAAGTAGGGGGCACATTAGGGAAGTGTGGTGTCCGAGAAGTTGTTAAGGGCATTGGTTGTTTTTGCTGCCCAGTATTCAGTCCCTTTCTTGTGGTAACAGGACCCCAGATAGGTTTTAGGAAAACCACCCTTTTCTCTAAAAGCAAGGAATTTGAGTGAAGTTAGATCTCAGTTAGGTTCTAGGGGTGGAGCATTTAATGCATTCCATCCTCTTGGTCACAGTGTTTGGTTCAGGGACAGACAGAGTTTAGGACAAAACAATAGCACCAATTAGTGCTAATCCTGAGACATCCTGACTGGGGCACAATTTTCCCGACTGAATTTGCACATAATTAAATGAAAGAGTAGAGTTATGGCAGCCATCTTGTCACTATGAGGGGAGAGTATGTCTGGGGATGAAGCCAATTTGGACAAAGTGGAGCCAAGAAATATATACAGAGAGAAAGCAGTCTTAGGATCACTTCTGAGCTCCTGCACATGACTGTACCTAAAGCCAGCCTCACCAGGACATTATATGAGTCAATAAATTACCATTTGCCTTGGTCACCTTTGGCTGGGTTTCTCACACCAGCAACAAAATCCTAACTAATGGAGAAGGCAAGAGAAGAGATTGCTTCAAGGAGCGCTCGGTCACTGCATATCACAATTAGAAGTTTAAATGGAGTTAGAAAAGTTTCCATAGAATTTGGCTACATGGAGGCCATGAAACTTGACAGAATCAGTTTCAGTGCAGTGGTGAGTTGGAAACCAGAATCAGGTAGTCCTATGGCATATCCTCCACACACACATATCATCAGTCATGGCTCCTAATTAATAGAATGGAGCAGAAGAGCCAGAGAACCAAGGGATCTGGACTCCAGCTATAGCTCAGCCACTAACCAGCTGGGTAACCTTGGACAAATGGCTCACTTAGCCTCTTAAAGTGTAACAATTTCCTCATCTATCAACTGATGATCCCTGTCTTGCACACAGGGAGGGGCCTTTAGCTCTAAAATTCCCAGTATGTTGTAATTTTCAGCAAACTTGTTCTGTTCTGAAACTTAGTGGTAGAAGAAATCTTCCAAATCTACGTAAGTCTCATTAGCATTCTCTCCTATGTTGCTAACTTAAACTCTCCCTGGCTTGATTTTCGTTTCACAGAATCATTTCACTGAAGGCTATATCATTTTTGTGGTTGGCTAGTGCAGAGCACTGGGGTGTACCCTGTGCCTCTGGCATTCCAAACTGGGTCTCTTCTCTGTGATCACCCATGCTGACACCATTCCCCCACGTCCTCTCTGTTTTGGGGCTTCTATTCTGTGTCTGCTCTCATTGTTGCTCTCACTGTTTATCAAAGACACATGTTATGGGCTCCATAGTATCATTCCAGGATACCTTTCGATCTTCTTAAAGGCAAAGATGGTTGCTTATTAGCTTTCATTTTTAGCAGAGTTTTTTCTGGAATGTTGACTGTGCACTACACTTTATTTCACACCCAGGGCTAGTCCAGTTGCAAACTGGACATCGGTCATAAAGCAAAGCACATGCACAAAAGATCAGCAGCTGTTAAAATGCATTTCTCTTATTTAGCTCAATCAGGAGCAGAACAGGAGAGGTTAATTTTTCAATGGGATAACATACCCTATACATCAGCACTAACAATGAGGTTTTGTTTCCCTGAGTCAGCTTTAAAAATAATGTTGACTTTTACGGTCGATACATTATAGATCACCATATTTATGTCAGAACATATTGGCATGAAAATAAATCAATAAAAATATTAATACATGAGCCTTGTGTTTAAATGAAACCCTTTGCAACTCCACACCTTCTCCTCATATTTCATTGTAGCACTTTCTGAGACCTCACTTCTGACATGTTTTACTGAACATGACATCAAGGCCTGTTTTCATTCTCTGTAACTACTGCTTTTAATCTGCCTTGCATATAATGAGGTTCAAAAATCTCTACTTGGTCTTTTTGCCATAAACATAACTGCATTCCATCATTAATAGGACTGCCAATTCAAATTTATGGTTTATGCATGAACAAAATATCCCAGAATCGAAGTTCTGACTAGCATACTATTAATAAATGAAACTCTATTGGAGACCAGCTTCAAATACTATATTTGCTACCTGCAATTGTTTTAGAGTCATGAGAAGTTTCTATTGTAAGTATGTGTTCTAGAAAGAAAGTCCATAACTTAAACATTAAAGAAAAATGAGGTTTGGTGGAAAAGAAAATTCATTCTCTTAACGTGTGTCTTCTCTTTCTAATGCTCTTCTGTACTCATAGGATATACCAAGTGCCAGCCCCCTCCTGCGGGGAACTGTTTTTCTCAAAGCCCCTGCAGAAAAACCAACTCTAAATGTTTATCCATTGAGTGTGGCCCTGCTCTTAACTCTGTGCTCCCATCAGAGCAACCCCAGTCCATATGAAGAGGCCTCCAGGAAGCCAATATGTGTTCATACCCACAGTGTGCATTATTCCTAACAGGAAAAACAAGAATACCTGGGTTGATCAGTCTCTTGAGAAAATTTCTATAACTTTGTGTGCAGAGTTAGCCATCTGCAACATAGTGGAATTCAAAGGATGCCCAGAAGGAAAGCTGAGTCAGGAGATGCAAGGAAGGAGCAGAAACTTAATAGACAAACAGTGAAATATAGAAATAACAGAAGGGTGAAGGCAGCAGGAGAAAAAGAATCACAATCACAAAAGGTACCTTTCTGCTGGGTATCTACCCCCCAAATTTGAAAACCTTAGTCTGCAAAGATACATGTACCCCAGTGTTCATCACTGCACTGTTCACAGTGGCCAAGTCATGGAAACAACCAAAATGTCCTTTAGGTGACTGGATAAAGAAGCTGTGGTACATAGACACAATGGAATATTACTCAGCTGTAAGAAAAGATGAAATATTGCCATTTGTGACAACATGGATGGACCTTGAGATCCTCATGCTAAGCAAAATAAGCCAGAAAGAAAAAAATCAAAGACTGTATGACTTAACTCATATGTGGAATATAAAACTGAAAGCAACAAAGAAACAAAATCTCATGGGCACAGTCAGTAGTTTAGTGGTTACCTGAGGGTAAGTGGGGAGGGGGTGGGGGAGGAAGGAGGGGAGTCAAATATATGGTGATGGAAAGAGAACTGACTCTGGGTGGTGAACACATAATACAACACATAGATGATGCACTGCAGAATTGTGCACCTGCAACCTATGTAATTTTTACTAACCAATGTCACCCCAATAAATGTAACAATAAAAAAAAGAAAAACAGTGTCACTAGGGGTAGTCCTTAACACCTCCCCCATATTTAATTCATCACCAAGTCACATTCATTTAGTTCTCAAATATCCACCGACTCCACCCATTTGTCTCTATTGCTACTGCCAGCACTCAAGTCAAAGCTCCCATCCTGTCCCTTCCAGACTGGAGCAAATGCCTCCAAACCTGTCTCAATGTTCTCTGCTCTCCACTGGAGGAACAACAACTAACTCAATCATGTCTCTCCATTTCTCATGCATGCGCGCGCGCGCACACACACACACACACACACACACACACACACACTCACACACATGCACGCACACACACACACGCGTGTGCACACCACACACGCATGCACTCACACACGTGTGCACACACACACACACGCATGCACGCGTGCGCACACACACACACACACGCACGCGCACACACACACACACGCATGCGTGCACACACACACGCGCGCGTGCACACCACACACGCATGCACTCACACACGTGTGCACACACACACACACACACACACACTGGGGGAGTGGGGCGGGGAGAGGGAGAAACATTAAAACTTTAGTAGAACAAAATCAATTCAATTTAAATGGGAAATGCCTTCATATACTAATACAGAAGAATATCTTTATGACCTCAAGGTGGAATTCTTAAACCAGATACAAAAACACAAACCATAACAGGAAAAGTTCAACTACGTTACAATTAAGAACCTTCACTGCTTAAGAAAAAATTATATGTCATTAAACCAGGGAAAACCAAAATAGAAAAAAATATTTGTAACATAACTGAAACTACTTTCATCCAAAATATATTTTTTAAAAACTGCTAAAAATCAATAACAAAAATACAGACAACTCAACAGAAAAAATGAGCAAGAAGAAACTAAAAGAATCACTTCAGAAGTACTGGGGTCCAGATACAGCAGGAGCCCCTCATCTCCCACACAGAAGGCAACACAGAAGTTGGGGGGAACACCTTATAGGGCAAAAGAAAAATGGGGTTTGGTGAGAAAGTGCCTTCTCCCCAGTGTGTCTCCTCTGACACTCTCCTGTACTCATAGACCACGCCTCGTGCCCACCGGGGAGGCCTGGCCGGTGGGAGACAGGAGCTGGTGGGCAGATGCCTCCTTTCCGGCCCTGGAAGAACTTTCCTGAGATGAGGTGATTCAAGTTCTCAAAAGACAATCCCGTGGAACTGAGCACTCAGTTGCCTTTTGTGGGCCAGTTCAATACCATACCTCCAAGTCTCACGTCAGTCCTTCCTCATTCACCAGGTCACTCCCCTTGTCCCTCACTCCTGCTCCAATGAAACAGTAGCACCGCGAGCCTCAGCTCTGTCCTCTGAGTGACGAAGCTGAGACAACATCCTCGGCCCTCCTCTTCAATGTGCCCAGTCCAGAGCCATTGTAGATTCTCTACACCACCCCCACCCCTCACAGCAACATCCTAGCAACAGGGAAGCCTGCAGTGCTGGACAGCACGTCCATCAGTGTTACCACTGTAAAGGGCATATTAGAGGCAGGCTGTGAAGGGAACTTGCTGCCTGAGGGTAAGAGTGGATCAAGGCCCGGTCGGCATACAAGCCCTCTCCTCTGAAAATGCCTGGGGCAACTCACCACTAGCCTAGAGCCCCAGGCTCTGCTACTGATCTGTCTTGCCCCAAACCAAACCACTTTCTACATTTCTTTGCACAGGGAAAAAGTCTCAGTCAAGATGCATTTAAAGGTGTTTGTCTGATACTAAGTGAAAAAAAAAGGAAAAAGTTTAATAAAGATTTCTTTTCTGGTTTGTGAGCCCAGAGGCAATGATGGCCTTCTACAACCACAGGACGGTTAAGTCTGGTTACTTTACTGCATCTTTAATTAATGTTAATAATTCTGATTTCAAAGTCAGTTTGGTGAGATCACACATCTGTACAAATAGAATGAAAGATGATTTTCTTTTAGCAATGGTTTTTCCAGACAGAATAACATCAGTTGCAGAGCAGCCACCTCTGTTGTGACAATACAAGGTCAGAGTGATGTTTCCCAATCAGTCTCTTTGTTTGCACTAATTTGAAGCTGCCAATTATGTCAGATCCTTGTCAACAGAAAACAAAAATGTGCAAGCTGCTATTTAAATTAATTACTGAAATTAAGTACTCACTGTCTTTAGACAGTCTTCTAAATTATTGAAAGGGTCCAATTTGCTTTTCTCGTGAAACAAATAAATAAAAGCCCTTGGACTCCTACGTTTTGGGACAATCAAACATGGAAGAGGGACCCAGGTAAACTGCAGGCGTAAGCCTACACCATTAAAAACATAACAAATTCATTAAAAAGCTCGTGTCAGTGCCTTTTACCTTAAGACTCGGGTATAGTTTAAAACTGGGTAGAGGGTTGCTATGTAGGTCTCAATCTTGACAGTTTTTTGTTTGTTTTTTAATTCTATTTATTCTGTTACCTCTCTCTTTACCATTTCTCCAGACCATGCATTTTGGTCTTGGGTTCTGTCACATATAACAAAGGCTTCTAATGACTTCAGGTGTAACCTGCTCTTTTATTTCCACGTGTTCTTTCTTTGTTGTATGACTAGAGGGGAGAGAGTAGGTACATAAGAAAAAATTCCCTCAAAATTTGGGAATTTGCTTTGTAAAAGAAGTCCAGGCCTTCCCCAGATCGTGGCTGACAGGACTCCCACAGGACCTCTCTGAACCCGGGTTTGCTCAGCTGTAAAACGGGGGATTCCCTTCCACGCTTCTCTCTCAGGATCTTTTGTAAAGTCCACGGTAGGAACGGGCTGCTTCTGGCTAACCGTAACGCCGTTTTACTGTGTGAACCGAACTGTAACTGTACACAAAAGGCCAATAGGCGGTGGTCTGGTTAGTGGAATTTTCTGTATGTTCTCAATGAATTATATCTCATCTGCAGCTGCTGCTCCTGAACCTGAGCCCAAACCCAATTCCTGCTTCCATGGAGGGGGGCGGAGGGGGAGGGGCGATGGGGTTGCAACTTGCCAGTCTTCATCGCCACCCAGTGGTCTGTTGACCAAATAACACCAAGTTACCTAGTGGACTTGAAAATTTTAGGAAAAGGCAAAGTAATTCAAAGACTATTTTTTCTTTTTTTTTTTTTTTCATTTCATTTCATTTTAAATTTATTGAGGTGACATCAATTAGTAAAAATGACAGTGGTCCCAGGTGTACAATTATACATTACATCTTCTATGTGTTGCGTTGTGGTCATCACCCAGTCAGTTCTCTTTCCATCACCACATACACCTGCCACTTGTCCGCCACCTCCCTCCCCCATTACCCTCAGGTAACTACTAAATTATTGACTGTGTCCATGAGTTTTGTTTCTTTGCTGCTTTCGATTTTCTGTTAACAATCAAACTAAATAAAATTCTCCATCCCTTTCCCTTATTTTACCCACTCTCCCATCCCTCCTCCCATCTTAAAGAAGTCCCTCTAACATTCTTTGTAGTACTGGTTTGATGGTGACAAATTCCTTTAGCTTTTCCTTATCTGAGAAGCTCTTTATCTGCCCTTCAGTTTTGAATGCTAGCCTTGCTGGATACATTATTCTTGGTTATAGGTCCTTTACTTTGAATATTTCTGCCAGTCCCTTCTGGCCTGTAAAGTTTCTGGTGAGAAATCAGCTGAGAGTTGAATAGGTGTCCCCTTATAAGTTACTACTTGCATTTCTCTGGCTGTTTTTAGAATTTTCTCCTTTTCTTTAACTTTTGCCATTTTAATTATGATGTCTCTCAATGTATTCCTGTTTGGGATCATCTTGTTACGAATTCTCTATGCATCCTAGATTTTTATATCTATTTCCTTCGCCAGGTTAGGAAAATTTTCAGTCTTTATTTCTTCAAATAATTTCTTGATCCCTTGCTTTTCCTCTGTCCCTTCCAGCACACCTATTATTCCGATATTATTGTGTTTGATATAGTCTCAGAGGAAATCTCGATCCATCTTCCCTTTTTTGGAAATAATTTTGCAATTGATCTGGTTGGGTGTTTTCTGCCCGCTTTTCCTATAAATCACTGTTTTGTGCTTCTATTTTTATCTAGTTTTGTGACTTTTATTCTGTTCCTTGTTTCAGTTAATGTAGTCATTATCTCTCTCTGGTCCTTTATAATGGTTTGTAAATCTTCTTTGATGCTTGCTATCTCTCTGTTGAAACTATCATTGAGTTTCTTAAGCATTTTTATAATTATTGCTTTGAGCTCTGTTTCTGACGGGTCGTCTGTCCCCATCTCTTTAATGTGAGTTCCTTTTCCCTCATTTTTACAGCCTCTCTGGACCCTGCTGCCGCAGTTTCTTTGGTGTTCGCTGCTGATACTGGGTTGGCAGAGGTCTGTGGGGGAGGGGTATTTGTGGCTTTGTTTTCTTTCTGGGACTCCAGGGATGGTGCAGGGATTCTGGATGTGATTGAGCCTTTCTGTTCTCAGTTTGCTCTGAATGCAAACTCTGCCCTGAGCCTTGGGGTCAGTCCGGTCTGCTAGTGTTTCACACCAGGCTGATTGTGAGCCAAAAAACATGCACAAAGCCCCATCTCTCCTTCTTCCTAGCCAAAGTGTTCCCACTATGGCTCCTTACCGTCCAGATGCTTCCCCTCCTCTGGGAATCAGAGTGAAGTCCAGCCTCTGCATTTTGCAAACCAGTCTGCACCTCCTGGGGCCAAAGTGAGGTGGGTGCGGGATCTCATGCCCTGTCTGTGGGCCCTCTTTCCTCTGTCCCATGGACTGAGGGAAGCCCAGAGTGCTCTCCTGCCACCTTCTTCCTCCTCCCACCCCCAGCAGTGGAGTTCCAAGTGGGGACCTGCCCTGCACATCTATTTCTCCTTTGTTTAACCCTCTGCCCACCTGCAGGTAACTTAATGCAGTGCATGGGTTTCTTAGCTGTGACTGTGCAATGCATAGAGGGCCCTTGGTTGAGGTATAAGTGTTTTATTAGTTGTAATCTCCAGAGGAGTTTTCCAGAGGTCCCGCTCATGCCACCATTTTGTCACCAGTCTCTCAAAGACTATTTTAATCCACCACCTAATTAAATGTACCTGAGAGCCCCCATTTTAAAAAACTGTTGAAAAATGAATTAAACTGTAATGTGAATAAATCCCTAGTTCATCTTTGTAAATTAAGAAATGCACATATTAATCAATAGTTTTTCAGAATAACTTCTAAAAACAAATTTTTACTGTCTGAAAGCACTTACGAGACTCCCATTAAGTAGCTTAATTGTTTAAGAAAGATTTCTAGATACAGGTGCAATATTTAATATGAAAATCATTTCATAGATGTAAACACATTTACAATAAAATAGTGGCATTTTAAAATAAAAACAAGCAATGCTTACTCCTTTGGCCCCAAATTTTTGTTAAAAAGGATTCTATTTTCCCACTGAACAACCATTCCTCCACAGTTGAAAGACAGTAACATTTCGTTGTTACTCAAAATTTTTTAATAACTTTCCCCTTTTCTGAACTTGGAAATATGTATCATAAATACTCGTTAAAGGGGAGTTCCTTGATGGTGTAGTGACTTAAGGCTTCAGCGTTGGCGCTGGCGCTGTCAGCAATGTGGCCTGGGTTCGATTCCCAGTCAGGGAGCTACCCACATACCAAAAAGCAAAATAAATAAATAAATAAATAAATGCTCATTAAAGAAGAGAGAAAAGCTTTCACCTTAGCTGTGTCATTTCTCTAAGTAGTGAAAACTGTTTCAGACCATTCATGACAATGACCTGTCGTCCCCTTTGGACGACGTCTACCATGGTACTCAGAGACCACTGCTGTTCCCAGGTGACTTGCTGTGTAGCAGGGGCCAGAAAGAAGGCCAGGCTCTTGGACACACACAGGAGGAAGAAGGCTGGGATCAAGGTCAGAGGCCATGGGTGGCCATTTAAACCACACATTTGGGATCCTCAAGGCCAATCTGCACACTAAGCCCATTCAAAGGAAATAAACTCTAACTCTAAATCATGTCAATCTTCTTCACAGCTCTTGAGGAAATAGTGTCAGAGTGGGGAAAACTGCCTTATGCGATGCACACTCGCTTTCTGTAAGTGTACACAGCTCTTCTTAGAATCCCATTCATCAGAGCAACTGTCCCGCAAGTCCTCTTCCTAGCCTGCCTCTCTTCCATTCTCGGTCTTTTCCTTCGTTCTGTGAAGAGCTACGTAGCCCTTCAATTCTGCATCCCAGCGAACAGAGGGACCTCAGGGTTCTAAGGAGGCAGGAGAAAAAAGTCAGGGATGACAGAGGCTAGAGAGAAGAAGCTTCAAAGAGGGTGAGGTGGTCGGCATTGTCACAGCTCCTGGCTGGTGAATTAGCCCTTTCTGGCCTGAGTATTCTCCCGCTTCCTCTCTTCACAGTATGAGTAGCCTCCATGATGCATGTGTCTGAACACTGTGGAGTTCGCTCACACTCACGCCTTGACTAAGTGATCATCCTCTCACTTAAAAAGCTGTCTCTCCAGACTGGCTGGGCCTGAAGCGTGTGCAAGGTACCGTCGTCTGTTCAAGCTCTGTAATGAAACATGACAGATTGCGTGGCTTAAGCAACAGAAATGTACTTCTCACAGTCCTAGAGACTGGGAAGTCCAAGATCAAGGACTGCTGGTGAGAACGCTCTCTACCTGGCAGGCCACCCTCTCGCTGTACCCTCACATGAGAGCGAGCAAGCTCTCCGCTGTCCTTTATTATAAAGATACTGATTCTATGGGGTTAGGGCCCCACTCTTACGACCTCCATCAGCCATAATTACTTCCTTACTCCAAATGCAGTCACTCTGGGGGCTAGGGGCACAACATCTGAATTTGTGGGGGACACTCAGACCATAGCAGAAGGTTTAACAGTCAGGAAGAAAAGTGGCCTTTTCCAGCTTTCAGGTGGCAACGCTACACCTGCCCTCGCATCCCCCAGGGCAGCACGGTCTCCGGGAGAAGAGGGAGGAGCAGTAGGAAGAGAACTCTCCCTTGTGGCAGGCCTGTGGGGCCTGTGCCCGTCCTCACAGATTCTCAGAGCAACCTCACCCGAGAGACTGTTCCATTCGGCAGTCGAGGTGGTGGCTGAGAGAGAAGGTGACTTGCTTCAGGCTATCCTGGCGGGCCCTGGCAGAGCCAGATTGGGACAGTGTGGGGCAGACACCGCGTTACATGGCAGGAGTGAGCCCACCAGATTAGAGGGCGCAGTGAGCCCTGTGGGGGTGTCTTCCCTGGCCCTCATCAGTGAAACTGGGTAGTAATGCTTGGCCCACACAAGCGTAATCTGAGGATTAAGTGAGCCTGCGGTGTGCGGCCCAGCCAGTGCTGCCCCAGGCGGCTTCCCTCCTTGGCTCCCCTTGGAGAGCCCTCGCTGAGCAGGGCAGGCAGCTTCGCTAGAAATAACTAAGCACTTGCCAGCCTCCCACATGAAAGATGACAAGGGCCAACATGAATGAAAACCACCTTCTTTACTCACCCAGCCAAAAAGCTCTGCTCTCCCAGGCGGGTGCGCTTTAAAGCCGGTCGCCCAGGTGTCAAGCCCTGGGCAGGCCACACAGTACAGAGACCCACCGTCCCCACAACCTCAGGATGCCAGCCCCGGCCTTCAGGCTTCGGCCCAGTCTCAGGGGCTCCCTCCAATCCTCTCGCTCCTGAGCCACATCCAGTCACTCCTGCTGCCCCTGCCGCCACAGCAGGGCTGGGCAAGACGGTGATCGCAGCCCACCAGTGGACCGCCAAGCACTTTGGGGGTGACTGCCTGAATAATAAAATAGTCAGTGGGCCCCAACACTCGGAGAAGTAGCCCTTGCCCAAAAGACGTCTGCCCAGGCCTGCTCACAGCGTCTCGGGGGCGGGTCCCACTTCTCCACTCCGCCTGCACGGGCACTGAGCAGTGCTCAGCTGCAGCCCCTGACGGTGACTGCTCCAGGCCCAGCTCCCAGACTGCCGCTCACCCTTCCTGCCTCGCAAGCTCCGAGTTGTTCTTCTCCCAAGAGGTGAAAGGGCGCCGAGTCCGAGAAGCCTTCACCCCGCTCCCTCGGGGGAGACTAACGCATCCCCCTGATTTCACACCATTTTGCTGACCCTCTCTCACACTGGACTGCAATGGGCTGTGTCAGCTTCTGTCTTCCCCACCGGACTGTGCGGTCCTGGAGAACAAGGGCTGTTCCAGTCATCTCTGTATGCCCAGTGCTGACTGAGTAGATGCTCAATTAATGTTTGTTGATGGAATGAGGTCTCTGCTCCTTCAGTTGTGAGCAAACCTCTGCATGTTACGGTCAACACTCAGTTGTCTGAAAATTACCTATCTTAAGGTTTTCTCTTGCACTTTATTAACTCATCGTTCTGAACGTCAACCCCTAGAAACAAACTTCTCTCCATCCCTGCAGGCTGCATGCGGCCAGCTGACCGACCCACCGACTTCCCAATGCCCCAGAAACCCGCAGGCCCCACGCCCCGCTTTTTCTCTTGCGTGGATCCGCCCATTGGATCTGCTTTGTCAGCGCGGGTGGGAGTCAGCAAGGAGCTGCACCTGGCCTCGTGGCTCAGGTTTGTTTTCTTGGCTGTCTGGGATGCTGAGACGGTCAATAAGCAAATCAGCCTCAGCATTCAAATACGCAGTTAATAAATCCTGAAAGAGATACAAATCAAAATCCTCCAGCAGAGCCTGTAGGCAAAACCTGTACTTTCTCTAATCCTCCCCAATCCAAGGGTCACTTTCTTCTCCACCATGGTACGTGCGGTCAGGGCCAGATTACGGGCAGTGTCGCACCCGGGAATGCAACGGCATCCCGGGCTGGAGAGCCCCTGACTCTATGCAAAGGATTCTAACCAAGGGAGGAGTCGTGGCACTGGAGGTCATGTGTGCCCTGTTTAAATGACAGCAGCACCTAGCTGCTACCAAGTGTCCTTGAGCTTCCTATCACAACCCAGCCAGGAGCGGAAGCACACCGGCCAGTGCAAGGCTGGCCCTTCAGACCTGGTAAGTCCAGAAGCCCTCGTGTTACAGACTGCTTTGCCCTTGGGTCGAATTCTTTCTGTCCTGCAGCTGGTCTCTCTCAAACAAGGACTCCGACCAGACTTGGGGAGAGAGTTGAACCCTACATGAGGGCTGTCTGGGAAGTATCCAGCCATGTATTAGGAACAATAGAGGCACGTATGGCTGGACTCTTCCCAGACAGCCCTCGTACACCACACAGAGCTGAGTGCTAGATCAACGCAGATGCTACACCCAGCCGAGGTCATGATGCTTTGCTGTCATTTTGTTTCCTCTTAGAGGAAGCAGAAACAGGAGCAGCTGGGCTCCCAGGGGGAGCCTCCCAGGAGATGGAGAAGCTGGACACTAATGCCTCAAAGGAACGAGGACCCTGCCAGTGGTCGGAGAACTACAAGCAAATCTACCTCCCTCTGACTTACAGCATCATCTTCGTGCTGGCGCTGCCCCTGAATGGCACTGTCCTGTGGCTCTCCTGGTGTCAAACCAAGCGCTGGAGCTGTGCCACCATCTATCTGGTGAACCTGATGGTGGCCGACCTGCTTTATGTGCTGACGCTGCCCTTCCTCATCATCACCTACTCCCTGGGGGACATGTGGCCCTTCGGGGAACTGCTGTGCAGGCTGGTGCGCTTCCTGTTCTACACCAACCTGTACGGCAGCATCCTGCTGCTGACCTGCATCTCCGTGCATCGCTTCCTGGGCGTGTGCCACCCCTTACGGTCACTGCGCTACCGGACCCGCCGGCATGCCCTGCTGGGCTCAGCCGCCACCTGGGCCCTGGTGGTTCTCCAGCTGCTGCCCACACTGGGCTTCTCCCACACAGACCACATCGGCGGCCACGTGGTCTGCTACGACATGACCAGCCCCGAGAATTTTAAGCAGTTTTTTGCCTATGGGATGGTTCTGACACTGTCCGGCTTTGTCTTCCCCTTCTTAGTCATCTTGGTGTGCTACTCCCTGATGGTGAGGAGCCTGACCAAGCCAAAAGAGATGCTCATGATGACAGGCAACGCAGCCCGGGTCAAGGCCATCCGGACCATCCTGCTGGTGTGCAGCCTCTTCACCCTCTGTTTTGTGCCCTTCCACGTCGCACGCTCCCTCTACCTCACACTCCGCTTCCTGACGTCCCAGCACTGCCAGCTCTTGATGGTGGCCAGTGTGGCCTACAAGATATGGAGGCCGCTGGTGAGCGTGAGCAGCTGCCTCAACCCAGTCCTGTACTTTCTGTCAGTCGGGCACAACAGAATTAGGCTCCTTCAAAAACTGAGGCACAACAAGGTGGGTGAGCACCCCGCTGGAGCCAAGGGAGAGGGGCCCAGGGCTGGGCCGATCTGCATCCTGTCAAGATGAAGTTTGGGGAAAACAAGTCAAGACAATGACTTGAATGCAGTCATGTGCTAGTGGAAGAGGGACTCAAGCTCTCCTAGTGGTGTCCTGAGGAAAGGATTTTGTATTGATGCTAAGAGATTTTAAAATAAGAATATGAAGAGAGCCACCCACACAAAGGAAAGCTTCCTTTTAATGAAAGCTGACATCTGTGCCTTGTCATTCAGGTCTCAGCTCAAACAGCACCTCCTCAAGAGCCACTCCAGCCCACAATGGCCAATGCTGAACTCTGTCCCCATAGCCCCATCACTCTCTGTTATAGTTCCCTACCTATTGTCTTTCTATACTTATTAGTACCTGGACTTTTAATTAGTTTAATTAGATCTGCCTCTGCCCCCCGGCCCTAGAATATAGGCTCCTAGAGGACGGGAACCTCGTCTGTCTGACTGCTGTACCCCTGACACCAGCCTCCACAGCAGGGTCCAGAACACAGTGAGTGCACAATGCATCGGTGCAGCACGAGTGGGTGAGTGACAAAGTGGATGGGCGAGTGAATGAAGCTCTTGCTATGTACATGGGAGCACCTTACATGGAGTGATGAATTCCCTTACTCCTCACACCAGCCTTTAGAGGTGGGGGCTCTTGCTAGATGGATAAGGGAAGTGAAGCACAGAACTTTACGTAACTTGTCCAAGGTCACTCAGCTGGAGAATGCCCAGATCATAGTGGTGGATGGGAGCTTTGCACCCAGAAAGTGGCCCCTGTAGTACAGGCTCCTCAGACTAAAGCCGATGACCCCATTCAAAGTCTGGTCAAGAGCCAGCCATGCTCTCCTTGACAGCACCAGCCCTGTCTTTACGTAACCGCTATCTGCAGACCACTGGGTGCACGTAACTTAGGCTCTTGTACCACACTTCCTAACCGTGTTCTGGTTGGGGTGATTAAAAACTCTGTATGACAAAGTGGGAGATACAGGGGACAGCGGCTGTGTGAACGACGGTTTCTATTTGAACATGATGTCTCAGTTAGTGACAGAAAAGTTTCACTGCTGTCTTACATCATATAATGTTTATTCTCAAAAAAAAAAACAAAACAAAAAAACAAAACAAAAGAGAGAGAGAGAGAGAGAGAAATGAGGGGAAAAAAAAAACCCTACAATTAAGATCCCAGGTAATCCAAAAAGATAACCTTAAAAAAACCTCTTATATTTAAACAATAATGACCTCCAAGGAGCTCTCAGATCCAAGCTTACATTATTTAATAATTCCTCATCATCTACGAAGAGGTGGGTAAGTCTTTTTCATCAAAACCAAACTGTAACCCTCATTACTACCCCAGTCCAATTTCAGGAAATGTCTGAATAAACCATGTAAGTGTCTAAATTATAAAATTTTATTCTAAAAGTGCAGTTTATTGCTTTCCAGGGCACACAATAATGAGAACTAGTCTACATGCTGCCTAGCAGAATTCCTTAGGATAATTTATTTAATGAACAGGCAAGGACGTTTTCTAATTAGCAGGTCAGCTGTTTCCACGTAAGTAAGTGCTTCCACAGTAGCCGAGCGAACTTAAAACTGCTTGCTCTTTTGAATACTCTATAGCTCTCTTGCTTATCTTACTAATTTTTGTCCCTGTCTTACCATACAATAACACACTGGGAAGATTTAGCCAACCTACAGTCCCAATTATCTATCACCACTTAGAAATTAATAAAGCTTAACATTCAAAGTTTAACAGAACTGGTGAACTGGTGCACTAGGCTTCCCCAAAAAAGTTTAAAGCCATCCCACACCCCACTTAGCCATTACTTCTCATGCCCACCAGCCTGCCAACCTTGAAGGTGGGAAGAAAACTAACCTAGAATCTTCAGGATGCATCGCCTCTATCTAAGCAGCAAGTGCTTTATTCCCTTACTGTCACGTCCCGCACGACACAGGCAGTGGGGGAACGGGAAGGGCGGTGCAAGGTGGTGAAGCACAGCAGCCAAAGTTTCAAGTGGGGCCAAGGGGCTCCAGCCTCAGGGACTGAAAGAGCCCCGAACCGAGCTGACACGTAACTTTTATTGGTGAGCATACAAGGAAGTGAGACTGGTTATTCCATCGTCTGTGTGTAACGTTGCCTAGGGGACTGCCTTTTTTCCTAAAGTCCCCATTGTGATTCAACATACATTGTATCTCTATAAGAACATGTAGCCCCAAGGACTCAGTGTACCGAAATCACCCCAGGGGGTTGACTCAGTACCTAAATTGTTCCTGTTGGCACATGACCAATATTGTTCTATCAGGTCACCATGGGAGCAGTGTGGGACACAAGGCAGTCAGGGGATTGGTGATTAACCTGAGAGAGGGTGAGGGGCTGTGCCTCACCTCCGTAGAGCCCAAGCTCTCTCCTGATGGCCTCTATGCGACTGTGCCTGTCTTAGGTTGTTCCTCCCCTGAGGAATCTTACCCGTCAGTGACTGACCGGCCATCCTCCGGAGCCACACAGGGTGATGTGAGGTATTCTGTGCCCCCTTGGCCTCCACGCTTAGCTCCTGCCTTAGGAAGTCATGGGGAATGCATGGGGGGGATAGACGGTTTGGCAGTTGTAAGGCAACACCCCACCAAAGTTTCCCCCCGCCTTTAGTTTCTGTTAACCTATGCCTGTGATTACTCGAATCCATATCATGCTAATTCAGCTTCAGCAGAGTCTTCCGACCTTCTCAGCAGCAAAGTATCAGCATACATTTTGAACTTATTTCTGGATAGGTGGGGTCAAGTTCAGACATCATATCCTGGTTTTCAGGTGGTTATCTCAAGACAAAAAAACCAAATTAGACTATTCCCTTTGGCAAAAGGGCCCCTTTGTAAGGGGAGCTGGGGACCCACTGTCCAACGTAAGTCAAGGAAATACAGCTGCCTCTCCTGTGGTTATCAAAAACCCACCCATAGAAGGGGCCAAGGAGACTAAAAGAAACCAAAGCCCGTCCTGAATCTACCCATGCAATGCCCAGCAGCCTGGTCAAAGCAGTTTCAAATGAAGTTGAAGGTCAGCGAGTATTATCATGTTCAAAATGCCACGGATGGGGCAGTACTGGATGCAAACATAAGGACTGTGAGCACCTACACAGTAACAAGCAGGGTGCCAGCCCGGAAGGAGGTTACAGACTGCTGGAGACACAAAATAAAAACATACACAAACAACAATGCGCGCACCAGTTAAGAATTTCAGCAGCAGCTACAGAAGCATCACGCCAGTTACCCATCAATCCACACGAGCAGCACAGGCAGCAGGACGAGGGGCGAGCGTTCGGGGGGCGGCGAGCGTTCGGGGGGCGGCGAGCGTTCGGGGGGCGGCGAGCGTTCGCGGGGCGGCAGCGGGTGAGACCACTTGCAGCTGGGTCTGCGGAAGGCGGGGCGAACGTTCAATTACGAGAATTGCCCCGAGCCGTGGGGGAAACGGAAAACTGTGTGAAAGCCTGTGGCTGGTTCCTGAAGGGGAGGAGGTGGACACAGCGCTGGAGGGGTGAGCGTCCCAAAACGGGGGCAAGAACCAGTCCCCAAGGCACAGGGCACTGGGCAGGAGCGACAGGACCAGAGCTGTGACTCAGAAACTGAACCGGAAGGCCCCCATGTTTGAATTAGAAAAAAAGAAACAAATGTCACAGACCTCTTGGAGGTCTCCTAACTGGTTTCCTTTCCCTTCCAAGACTTCCAGCCCAATACCCTCAGATTTTCTTTAAAACCGCACTTTTCACACATCACCCCCCGCCCCAATTTTGTCAGTTCCCTCCCTGTGTCGTCATTTCTATACCATAAAGCTCAGGTTTCTCCTGCTGGCACACAGCAACCATCACGTCCAGTCCCAACTGAACTGGTCAGCTCACAGGTCTCCTACTACACTGTGTGCACTCCCACCCTCACGTTTACCACCAGCCACCCCCTACCATTAACACCCCCCGCCATGTGCCTTACAGCTGCCGATCTGTGCCCCCGGCCCCCACGCGTTCCCCATGACGTCCTAAGGCAGGAGCTGAGCATGGAGCCCACGGGGACATGGAATATCGAGGAGACAGAACTGACCCTCTCTGGGGGTTTTGTTCCTCCCTCACTCACATCACCCTGTGTGGCCCCGAAGGATGGCTGGTTAGTCAGTGACGGATAAGATTCCTCAAGGGAAGAACAGCCCAAGACAGGCACAGTCCCATAGGGGCCATCAGGAGAGAGCTTGGGCTCTGCAGAGGTGAGGCCCAGCCCCTCCCCCTCTCTGAGGTTAATCCCTTGCCTGCTGGCTGACTTGCTTCCCAAGTACAGTTTAGCCTGAGATCTGCTGGGATGAACTCAACCATTCCCTCCATTAATGGATGGTTTTGTAATAACAATGACTCCATTGCTTGGCGCTATGTATATGAGGAGGAGGAGGAGGAGGAGTAAAGGCACACTATGTGCTGGAACACAATGGGGACTTTCGGAAAGAGCCTTAAGGTGTGATAATCACAGACATTGGAAAGAGGTTTTTACTTCCCCATACACACCTCACTTCCACTCTCTATCCAATAAAAGCTATGCACTGGCCTAATTCGGAGCCCAGCCCATGAGGGTAGGGCCCCTTGGCTGCTGTCTTTCATCATCTCACATCTCCCTTCTCCTGTTCCCACTGCTTTGTTCTGCTGGACGCAACACCCCCCACCCCCCAAAGAAAGCCTTCTCCAAATGCCTACCCAGTCACCCTCCCAGACTTCCTGGAGCAACCTCCATCCTCACTCTGCACACCGATATGGCCCCTGGGCTCCTCACCCCACCCAGCAGGCTCCTCACCCCGCCGGGCTCCTCACC
>PVJL010005351.1:0-110166 GCA_004026885.1 Lyroderma lyra
AAAAACTGATCTTGGAGTTATTTCTAAACAGAACTTGTCTGCAGTCCTAATGTAACAGAAATGTATATGATCAGCATTTAATAATTTAGGGGGTAAGGTTAGGACTGCAATGCATGAATTATATTGGGGTAAACACTGTATCCACAAGCACCACTGGCGAGTATTCTTGGGGCAAACAGGAAAAGGGTTAAGTTGAAAAACATGAAGAATAATTACTATCTTATAGGTTACACCCATGTTGGGGTGCAAAGTCTTAGGGTAGACAAAAATTCTTTGTAGCTATTCATTAAAAGATAGAAGAAATTATATTTGTAGATATTTTGAATTTAATAGCAAGGAAACTATGACCTTTCTTTCAAGTTGATAGTTAAATCTTAAATTCTGTTGAATACTAATTATATCAGGTCATTTCTTCTACCAACTATAACATGAAAAACCATATGTAAGTGTTGGAGTGAGGGTTTGAGGTAATTAACAAAAATTAGTCCCCAATTATTTACACCTAAAGAAGTTAAGAGGTAGATTGATAGTTGCATATAATTTATGATATTCTATGTCCTTTTTTTATATATTTATATAATACATTCTTTTAAATCCTAAACTTAGCTCGGTCTTGAGTTAAATTATGTATTCCATTGGTTGGAGAGAAAAACATCATAGTATGTCAAATGTAGGACTTTTAATTTATTTGGTTATTGCCTATTACTTCTTAAGATTTGAAATAAAAGCTTCAGTTATTTAGTTACAGATAGTCTCTTATATTAGATAAACTTTTGATAAGAAGTCACTGACTTTATACCATCAAAAGCAGATGACTGCATGAACATTACCTCCTTTGTTGTTCAGATTAGATTTACCTCTAAAAAAAAAATAGAATTTTTTAGTATCGGGATTTTGATGCCTCGTTCTTTACAGAACCAACTAACAGGACTTTCTAGCACACTTTTGTGAGTGGGCCAGTGATGGGGCTTAGCACTAACATTCAGAGATGTGTTTTTGTAATGCCCCCCAAACCTGAGTTCTATGAGTGTCTGATTGAAAAGAAGTACATGAGAATCAGACAGCTTAGCTAAAATCCTAGTTCCATCACCCAACAGTTGTAAGAACTTAAGCAATTAACCTAAACCCTATACAACTGCATTTCCTCACCTCTAACATGGAGATTATATCTATTTTATGGGGTTAAATGAGATAATCTAAGTAAAGATTTTTGTTATAAATTATACAACTACATAATACATTCTTTTCCTATTTCTATCACCTGATACATATTAATTTGACACAGACTTTATACTATATTAGCTTTTAAATATTCAACATGAGAGAAAATGTTCACCTTTTGTGATATTTTAGAAAACATAGAGATCATACATTTTACTTCCACAGATAAAAATGGAACATAATTTTATATTATTGGACAGTTAAAAATATGGCTACTACATATTTGAGAGCATTTTTTCCTGAAGGAGTGGGCAAATCTGCACATGTACGTGTGTGTGCGCGCGCACACACATGTGTGTTTAAAAGAGTTGAGAAAACAAAAAGAAAAGAAAAAAAAAGAATGCATCAGTTGGCCAAGTGTAGGCTCTATAATACTAGAAACTCTTCACTTTGAAGGATGGGAAGTGAAAAGCAGAAAATATATATCTTAATATGGTAAAGCAAATTTATAACTGTATTATGGTAGTATTATAATGATATTGTGTATAGTACTGCCTTTCTCTCCAGTAAGTGAACTGTCAGTCATTACTGCAAGTGTGAAGTACATACCTATTTATGGTCCTCATCCTTCCATGAAGAAATGTCAGGCGGTGAACAGAAAAGATGAAATGGGGTGATTTATGACAACATGGATGGACCTTAAGACCATCATGCAAAGCGAAATAAGCCACACAGAAAAAAAACAAGAACCATATGATTTCACTCATTTGTGGAACACAAAGCTGAAAGCAACAAAGAAACAAAAACTCATGGACACAGCCAATAGCTTAGTAGTTAGTGGTTACCTGAGGGTTACAGGGGAAGGGGTAGGACAGAAGGGACAGGGTCTCAAATACATGGTGATAGAAGGAGAACTGACTCTGGGTGATGGACACATAACACAACACATAGACGATGTATTGTAGAATTGTACACCTGGAACTCATGTAATTTTTGCTAACTAATGTCACCTCGATAAATTTAACAAGCAAAGAAAAGAAATGTAGGGCCGGAGCGTCAGAGCTACACAACCTATCCATGGACCTTGGAAAACCACAAGGTGTTGGTGAAGCTAAGCACACACAGCACTTCAATATTCTCATTGGAAAAGGCACCATCATGCGATGTTCATTGATGATTGTTGCAAGGCACTTTAGACCTTGGAGCAATGGACTTAATGCTACCTAGAATTTGTCATTGGCAGTGTCCAGGTCAGCAAATAAAGGTGTAACATGTCTAACAGTTTTGAAAATATCTAACTCATGTATTTCTCATTCTTCTGAAATTATGATGGAGGTCTGCATAGTGTAATGCTTAGACCAAGCTTGAATTCAGGTGCTGGCACTTAATGTCTGTGTGGCTTTGAGTAAGCTACCTCATGTCTGTGTGCCTCAGACTTACCATCTATAGAATGGATAAAGTAATAGTACCTACTTTGTTGAGTTATTAGTAGAATTAAAATATTTAATAAACATATTCTTGGAAAGGTGCCTAGCATAACAGATTAAGCTCTATCTAAGTTTCTGTAATAATGATAATAATGTTTATATGCGACCATCTGTAGTCATGAACCAGTGGATTTTAGTGCTTCGAGGACTGAGCACGCATCACCTAGAACACTCAGCCATTTCTCAGTTCGGACTATCAAATTAGTTTGGTAAATCAATCAAGGGAAAGGTAAGCCTGAAAGCTAATTACTGAAAATAACAACAAAGACAACAAACAACAAACATTATAGCCCAAACTCTTAATCAAAACAAAAGTACGGACTTTCATTCCAAGCTAAAGACAGAACACTGTGTACCATAGTGTCTAACCGTCTGGAGACACTACAGTACACTTCCAGTGATTGCTAGAAGAAAAAAGTGAAAACAATCTAAAGAGAACTCTTAAAAGCTCTTAACAACCATAAGAAACTGCCGTCTGTGACAACAGTGGTGGACCTTGAGGTTGTCAAAATGAAGTCGAACAGAAAAACTCAAGAACCCTACGGCCTCATTCGTAGTGGGATATAAAAGTGAAAGCAACAAAGGAACAAGATGAACATACAAAGAAAACAGAAACTCCTGGACACAGACAAAAATGTGTTGGTTACCAGAGGGATGGGGGGAGGGGAGTGGTGGGGGAGGGAGGGGTCAAATACGTGGTGACAGGAAAGCTGACTCTGGGTGGTGAGTGCACGAGGCAACACATAGACGATGTGTTATGGAATTGTACACCTGAAACCTGTATAATCTTACTAACCAATGTCACTCCCCAAAATTTAACAAACACATTTTTAAAGTAAAAGGAAAGAACAACACTATTACTATTTTCATTTTATACATAATGAAATAGAGCTTTAAGTATGTTAGTATGTAGAAGAAATGGTTCTGGAACCCAGGTTTTTCTGACTTAAACCCAACATTCCTATCAGTTATGTTCTTCTAGTATGTATTTTGTTATATATGTCAATTAACTGGGCCTATGTTAAGAGAAACCTCACTTTAATTTTCATTTCTTACACCCTACCACAAATATTCAGGTGAATTTTCCATGATTTGCTAATCTAAACCAATAATTTAGATTTACATATAATTTCAGTGGAAGTGCAAGACTGTATATTCAGAAAACAGAGCACCCCTTGTTTTTCCTTTGCTCCCCAACTCTGACACTCCTTTTCTAAATCATCTACCTTGTATCATTTATGGACCTAAGTGGACACATATTTACAACAAAGGCTCTCACCTTGACTTTCCCTTTTTTGAGAATGTGAAGAATCACGCTAATCATTTTCAACACAATGCGGATAAATATTTTAACACATCAAGATGTGTATTTCTCTGGTTTATACTTTTCAAACTCTTCTACTGTGAGGCGTTTCCAGAAAAGTGCAATTGTATATACATTAAGATGTTATTCAATTTCAGCATATCCCCTGCATACACATTTAAATGCATATATCTGTGCATATATGTGCACACATGCACACAGATGTATTCAATAGAGGAATGTATAACATACTAGTTGATAGTCAAATTCTTGGTTGTTTCATTATAGGAAATTCCCATTGTGTTGGTAGAATTAAAACAAGTGAAGTTTCCAAATATTTTCTGAAACTTCCCAAAGGCAAAATTTTTATTTAAATAGAATATTTAGAGACTGATATAAGATTAACACCTTGGCTTAAATACTTTTATTTCAGGTTAAATGGCAGTAGTAATAATATATTATTTTAAAGCTTTGAAAGCATTTCATATTTATTATAATATTATTTTATTCACTTCATTCTGACTCTGTAGTGCAGTGAATCATACAACATTCTGACACTAATATAAAACATCTTTATAGGTTTAAAACATTCATTAACTGAGTAATGTAGTCAAGTTAGAAATAATTTGTATTCAAGCAAACAGTACAAAGAGAGAGTTGCAAAAAAAAAAAAACCTCATGAAATAGAGTTGATTTTTCACAACTTGCATCTGTCCTATAGCTGTGCTCAGAAAGAGCATTTTCTTCTGGTGTTGGTGCAGATTGCTTTCTGCCCATGGTCCATCTTTGTCCCCCCACTGCACAGCAGAATGACTAGGTGGTGGCTCTCAGCATTTGACACCGGTGGGAAAGATTAGCAGGAGTGTTGACTTTGACAAATCAGATACATTAAGACTTCACTGGAGGGATCCACTGCACAATAAGCTGGTTTGTCATTGTAACCAAGATGCTTTTGAAAAAAAATTTTTGAGAGAAAACACCCAGAGCGCTTTTCAGAACCGTGTATTGAACTGGAACCTAATTGCCTGCACATGTAAATGGTTAGTATTTCGTAATATCCTTGTTGAGTTTTGTGGCATTTGACCCACGTCATTTTATAAAGAGAAAATACAGATTGTACATTTTGTTTCAACAGGGGAGACACGATAGGCATAATAATTGACTTTGAAGTACCATCTCTGACAAAGAAGTTGCTTGTTGGCCAGACGACTTTAGGCTCCCTTGCTCCCTGTGACCGCAGCTGTGGACAGAGTGGCGTTTTTGTGTGCTATGGCAATTTTCAAGGCTGTCAAGAGTTGAAAAATGAAATTCTTTCCAAACGTTGGACTCTTTCAGAGATATTGATGTTCTTTGATGTGATCTGTGGGTCAGTTTTGAAAAGAAATTAGTTTCTCTTAAATTCTACTCTTAATGGTTAAGGCAGCTGCCCAGGGCTTCTCACAGTGCCGAGGTCCTGAACCTTAGCTGTGCGTCAGCTGACAGAGTTTTGTACTTCGGTTAGTTGTGTCTCGATCAGCATGAGAGAGGGAGAGAGAGGGAGAGGCACATTTGGGGAGGAGAGTGTTTGGGTAGTAGAATGATGACTACAAACTTTATCCAGTTTATCATAGTGCTGAGTAGCCTTGATTGTCATCCTTCTGTCATTTTGTATCATTCTGCCTCTGAAGGAAACCCCATTCTAAGCCTTGATTCAAGAAAAATCAAGGACCAAAACATGAGCAACTTGGTTTCTTTTACTATGGGGGTCTTGTCCATACACTAAATTGAGTGACAACTGTCAAAGATTTGCAGGTTTAGACTAATGATTTCTGCTTATGCTTCATCTTTATATATTTTGTATGTCCTTAAATCCATATGCTTAACATTATAGGATGTTGTATGGGATCGATTTTGGATGGGGCTTATATTTTTCTCCTTACACTTCAGATTCAAGCCTAAAGTCTTTCTAAAAGTATAAGGCTCCTTGACAATTTATGAAATATGGCTTCTTGGACTAATCTTTCTGTAAGGCTATTCGGGATAAAATTACTATGTGGAGCAGATGGGTTTTGAGAAGCAAAGTAATCAACCTTAATTGAAATCAACGTTTAAAGCCTAAAAATAGATTTGGTAAATGTATTAAGGGCCCAATTTCTGGAAATCTAAATGTTATAGTCACTGTTTCATCATGAGTTAGAGTAGTAATCTTAAACATAGATCTATCCTCAACTCTTTAGTATACTTGAGCATCTAATCTTTAATACTATTGTATAAAAATGTTGTTTCTTTCTTCTGCCATGTGGAGACACTCAGAGTTAAAGAAGGGCAAAATAAGAACCCAGGTTTAAGATGTTTTACCCAAAGGAGCTGTTGAGATTCAGACCCAAATTGCATTTTTTTTTTTCATTCACTCACTACCAAAAAAAAAAAAAATTGAAAAGATTACCAATTTGAAAGAATATTCAGAGTTTAAACCCACTTTGAGTTCTCTGTGATTCAGATTGACCAGACAAATGTAATAAGTACCGATTTACACGGTGGCCTTTTGTAGCCAAATGGTTCAAGAGGTAGGCCCTATGGCAGGGGGTCGTGTCCCTAAACTGGCGTGCTGCAAACCTTAGGTGACTAGAATGCAAGTTGTTGTAGACCCCAAAGCACACTGTGGTTTGTAGGGTATTGTACATCTTTCTGTTGTTTATTTTTCAGGAAGAGAGACCAGTAATGTTTAGAATTCACCTAAACAGTGACTTTATATTAGAAATTGCTAAAACGTGACCCAGTCTATTTCGTAGTATGATAAATTTTGCTCCAATTCAGGGAATTCCTGAGTGGCCTTTCTACTAACGAATTCATTTAAACAGTAAACGCTTGTAAAAAACATATATTTTTTTAATCAAAATCTACTTGAACAATACAGAATTTCAGGACCAAACTTAAAATACTTACAAGAAAATACAGAGCTTGTTGGCGATTCCTTCGCCACAGGAGCACAGGCCCCTCGTGCCAGCTGTAGGCAGCGTCTCTCTGTGGCTTTTGCCTCCGCACTCCCCTTCCCAGTGCACACAGGCACGCGCAGAGATCTCTGCTCATGGTTCTCTCCCGCGTCTCTCCGTAGCTCCCCAATACACAGAGTCAACACGCACCTTCCTTGTCCCAGTGCCTCCACACACCCGCCTTGCACGGTCACAACCATCCCCCTTGGTTCCTTGGGCTCGTTTTCCTCTTAGGACCCAACTACCACAAGATAACTTTGTGAAGTAAAATGGCTTAAGTACCAAAATATCACTCTCCATGGCTCTGTGGCTCCGGACTTCCCTTCTCCCTTGGTATATAGGAGGGCTGTCGGGAAAAAAATCCAGCCATACACGCCTCTGTGTTTCATATGGCATGGCTGGATAGTTTCCAGACAGCTCTCGTACTTCTCAAAAACTAGCTGAGCTGCACCGGTGTTGATGTGAATTTATGTGTTTTACATATTTGTAATACTTAAATATATACTATGTGTCATATATAATAAATAAATAACATATAACACAAAGAAGCTAAAAGAAAACTGGGTTTCTTTATTCCTTTTTAATATTACTGGGTTCAAATTCTTGGGGTTATTCAGCAGGAATTTTTATTATACCAATGAGGGTTAAGAAATCCTCTTAATTTATGTATTAGGAATGTGGCAACTTAATTTATATATTAATTCCCCATATTTAGGCCATCATCAAATAACAGATCATAAAATTGGGAGATACGAAGGGAGAAATAATGTTACCTTGTTTCCCTCCGGATCCTTATGAATACACTATCTTGACAGTGAAATATTTTGAAAATGTTTTGTTTTACTGTTCTGTAATATAAACCTTTTGAAATAACCATAATAACTTCCAAGGCTGGAGAAGGGTCTGAAAATTGTTCTGGGTAAAAAAAAAAAAAGAAAAAAAATTGGAATTTTTCTAGGAACTCATTTCAGCAGAATATTTGACCTCGACCTCCCATAGCATTATTTTTGCAGTCATAAATGGTTTCTGGGCAAAATCCAATCAACGTTCTTCAATGTTCTTCCTTCCCTGGTTGTATTTGCAATCTTTTTAATACTCTTTTCTCCTTTATCTTACCTGAAGTTTACTGTTTTTTTTTTTAACTCTGTTTCTCCTTACTAGCTCCCCTTTTCACAATCAGTTGCTGATAAACTCAGTTCTTTGCAGTGTTCTAATTCATACATTCACTCATTTATTTTTATCTACAAAAATGAATAATTATTCAATACATATTTTGTATTAAATACTCAAGCAATCCATAAACCACTCTGGCGTAACGCAGACTTATGTTTATATGGATGACTCACAAGTCATATACTCTGTGCATTCTCTTATCTCTAATTAGTTATAAGTAGAATTGGAAATGAGAAAATTAAGACTATAGAATATTGCATCAAAAGTCCTTTGAAATGGCTTTGCCTATTTTAGTAAAAAACAGAAGACAAGAAAGTTATTGCAATGAATTTATAATCATTGAATGCATAATTATGAAATTTACTCAAGAAGTATAGAGATTAATCATAAACATTCTGGCATGCGAGTGGGGTGTGACGCTGAATCCATCATTTCTTAGTTGTATGATCTTGGGCAAGACACTCATGCTGTTAAGCATCATTGTTTTTTCTTCATCAGTAAAATGAACATAACATTTGCAGCTACTTCATAGTTTTGATTCCTTGCTTTTGTTTTTGAGAAATAAAAGGGAGAGTTTCTATAAAGCCTGTGATATAGTAAACACTCCTTGAGGTCTAGGTCTTATTGTCATCGGCATTGTTGCCTTATTAGTGTAACAAAAAGAAGCCATTCATCTGTCTTCCCCCCTGAACTATACATACTCTAAGGTGGCAATAAAATCCCCATTTGCAAATACTGTCCATAAATATGTCCCATGTAAATAATATGAATGCACAAACAAATTTATTTCAGAATCAAACATGTATCACTAAAAAAAAATATGTATAGTACCCACATTCAAAGTTAGAGTAAATGTTTAATTATAGTATATTTTTGTTTAGTACAATTAATATAAATTATAATTAAATAAATTTATATAAAAGCAGTAGAATTATTAGTTATAGGTCCCTTGTGTGGGATAGAAAATGCAAATAAATCTTCACCATCAGTAGAATTTGCAACATTTAAATATATAATATGCTTACATTTATGCTTTACTTTATTTTAACAAAGTATACACTAGCCTGAAAAGGCATTGAAAATTCAGGCTCTCTCAACATTTAAGAGCACTGTGATCATTGACTAGCTTAATAGAAAACCTTAAAATATATACACAATACATGTTAGTTATATATATAACTATATATATATATATATATATATATATATATATATAAAATTTATATATATATATAAATTGAGCTGTGTAAAGGGTTTTCCAATTCGCTTATTCCTAGTCCTGTCACACACTCATATATCATCAATCAGTTGTGGAAAACAAAATGAAAACCATCCCACTATTTGTTTTTAAGAATGATCCTCACCTGATCATATTTCTTCAAATCCTATTTGTATAATTGAAGTTTTAACCTCCAATACTTTATTGAAACTGGTATGGCCAAGATCAGTAATGATTGCCGTTGGCTTGATTGCAATACTCGTTTGTATAGGATTTTGGACATTTGTCATACTGACACTTTCAGTTTTGCTGTCAGTTTTCATTTTGCCTCTCTGGACATTCTTTCCAAGAATCCCATGAAGTGTCCTCTGAATTCCAGTATTAGGTTATGTTAGAGTTACAATCTTCGTCCCCTTTTTCCATCGTTCTATACGTGCTGCTCAAGTAGTCATGGCTGCTCTCCATTTCCTCCAGTCCCCACTGTCCTCTTAACCTCAGAGTCTTTGTAACATACTGTTTTTACTCCCAAATATCTCTTAACTTCTAATGATTTTTCTAAAACTCAAATATTAGGACATCACTCCCTAGCTTTAATGTTTTTCAGGTTTCCATGATCTCTTCATTGTCTGTGTGGGAAAGAAGTCCAAACTTAGATTGTCATTAAGGTCCCTAACATCACGAACCTGCCTACCACCCCAAACTTGTGTTCTATCCCTTCTTCATAAATAGACCTCTAGGTTCACATGCCCTCTACCTGACTGTCACCTCTCTCCATTCTCACCTCCCCCGCTCACAGCCATCATCCTTTGGTGTGTGTAGTTATTAGCATAACACCTAGTGTACCATGGACATTAATAAATGTAGAATAAATGATAGTTGAGGAAAAGGAGTCTGATATTTATGTGCTTCGAAAAGCTATTCCAGAATGCCCCGATTAAAGCCCCTAAGAACGTCGGAGCTCTCTTCTGTGATTCAGGTTTCCAATGCAATAATGTAATCCCTTTTTGATATATATGAAGAATAAACCAGTCACTGGGGACCAGGTGCCACCTTGCCTCTCCTTCCTTTGCCTCCCCATAGTGCTCTCTTAGATGACCTGTCTGGCATAGCTGCTGGAATGGGGGTGCGAAGTAAAGGCAAGGGATTTATGTAGCATCACCAATTGAAAGTCAAGATATGTCTTGCTATAGATCATGGTTATAAATTATTATGTGATGCAATACAAATAGGCTTCAGCCCCACAATAGGTTAAATTTGCTTTACAGGGAGTTGGGGCATTTGGCCTATAAAATAAAGTCATTTGTAACATGGAATGTAGCAGCTTCAAACAGCTACTACTTCTACTGATGGAATTAGGAAGACGTCAGCTTGAGAAAAGTGGTTTGGATTAATAAGCAGTTTTCTGCATCTGGTTCAAAGTAAAACAACCCTGTAACAAGTACACTTGTAACAAAACTTCTAATCTCCTATCGAGCAGTCAACCATTAAGGTACATAGTTAGAAAAACCTGAAAGGACACAGTGATTAGGATTATAGATTTTCAACATGAACTAAATTTATTTTGGCTCAACAAAAAATAACTAATGATTGTTTCAAACCATCTCCAGTTAAGAAAATCTTGTTATAGCTCTAAAAAATGGGATTTTTCTGACAACTCGTGTATTGTCTAAATCAATAAAAAGTAGCTAATATGTGCCCAGCATTTTATAAAGGAGGCTCTTGGGTTTGAAATTATCCTTATGAGAATAGGATTAACTTGCTACATTTTGCTGAACACGTATAATATTGCAAACACTGTGTCCTCAAACAGAATAACGAAAAGGCGAGAATCTATTTTTCTGTATGGTATATCGATTGAGGCATCCAATTTCCTGGGCTGAGGATTTATTTAACACTAATTAAAATCCATCCTTAGACTCTTCGGGTATATTTCCCACAATAGTCAGTTTAGTTCAAGGTTTTAAAGTTAGTTTAGATGCATAGAAACTATCAAATTATTTATTTTTACTTTTGGATCTCTCTCTTCTCAATCCTTTATTCAAATTGTTCCTTATATATTTAGGAAGAACATAAAATTAAAAAAACGAAAATCCTCTGAGTTTACCTGAACTTTTTCTTGAAAAGTTTCTTCCTTGAAATGCTTTCTAGATCTAGTCAAAACCTATTAATTATATGTTATGCCCAGACAACTCTGGTTAGTAACCAAACAGTTACTGAACAAAACAGTCTCTCTCTCTCCCTCCCTCCGTCTGTCTGTCTGTCTGTCCTTCCCTCCCTCCCCGTCTTCCCTCCCTGTGGCTCCCTCTCCCCCAGCCCCACCTTATACGGACCTGGTCAACTCCAACCCGCTCAACTCCAAACTTCATTTCTGTACCCGGGAGGCTGAAGGTGGCAGAAAAACTCTAGAATACGACCCTCACTGGCTGGTTTCATGGTCAGTTCACCAGCACGGATTTAGGTGAAACCTTTGGTGCCACATCACAATTCCCCTGGATTGCCCCTGACAGATTACTGTCATGAATCTTCCTGAACACCTCGTCTCTGCTCACCCCGCCCCTGTCTGCTGACATTCAGCTGCTCCTGCTCCTTCTGTGTCACTGTCATAAGCTCTCGGAGGAGAACTTCTGCACCATCTCTGCCACCCACGGCGCTCAGGCAGGAGACCCCACGTTTCCCACCAAATTTCGAACCCGATTGCACCCCTTCGTCCCTCGCAGGCTTCCATTTCTGGCTCTGCAGAGTCCTCTGGGTGCTTAAGTTTTGTGTTTGGTTTATGAGGCAGCTTACCTTGAGGCTCAGTGTTCCATTTCATTATAATAATTATCCTCTGAAGAACCATGCTTCAGCCAAAACCTAAAAAAAGTGAAGTCGACCTTCAGTCTCCTCAACAGCACCCCCTGCACCGATTTCAGTTCTCTGTGGGAGATGTCTTGGGTCCACAATCTATTTTTATTTCAAGTACTTCTCTAAAATAGGTGTTAGAAAGGTGCCACAGCTCATCTCCTCGCCTCCGTTCTACATCTTCAGTACATGTTGCATATCATTGTGAACAGTTATTAATCTAAACACTAACAGGCCAAGTTTATGACTAAAGCCCTTTATACCGATGCACTTCCAAAATCCATTGCCTAACAGGATATATATTCTGAAGCTAAATGCCTTAAATTTCAGTAACAGCACTGCCACTCTGAGGTTTTGCCTAAAATTTCAAGTTTTTGTGCCCCCTTTCCTTGTCTATAAATTAGGAATAATAAAAGTAACTTTTAAAGAGTGATTTTAATGATGAAACAATATGGCGCATTTAAAGATCTCAAGTGCTTGGACCGTACCCATTCTACCAATGGTAATTTCAAGTATTTTTATTATTCTCCTGGGTTGGGATTCTCTAGTTGCTTCTATCGTGGTATATTGTTATAATTATCATTGTTGTTGTTGCACGGCTGCCACCCAACCTGCAAACGCAGTTGTGGCCATCACAGGAAAATACATCACAATGGAACTGTCTGAAATATTTTTCTAGTCTTTGCAATATGCCACTGAAAAACTGAACCTACATAACCACAAACTGTCCTGGACAAAAATAATTATACATTATCCTGTTTAGAAGACAGCACGATGATCAAGGGACATTGTATTCTAAAAAGATGGAAATTAAAGTTCTATCTTTTTTTTGGATAACCCAGTAAATAGAGAGATCCATGTAGTTATTTCTTCAGAGGCAAAAAAAAGAAAAATAATTTAATAGGTTTGATTTGCTGAGTGACTAATATTACAGAATCGTTCTGTATGTCTCAAAAGTCTCCTCCAACAATGGTGTGCATCCCTTAAAAACATTCAGTTCATCCCCTACAAAAATGGTTTCACTCCTTAAATATGTTGTGAGTGATTGAAAGTCCATGAAAAATCATATTTCTATCAAACGTTCACACCATAAAGTATACATCCTACAAAACAGAATATTGTATTAATGTCACGCATGTGATTCAAATGCATTTTATGGTCATACTATTTTTTAAAATACAACAGCTTAGGTCATTCCTGCAAATGTGTGTGTGTCCTAATGCCATCAAATTACAGGAAGTGTTCGTAATCTGTCCTGGGAAGTTGCCTGGCAACGACATCAGAGTCTGTTGCATTGCAGGTTGCAATATATGCCCATGTTTAGATTCTTATTTATCTTCATTACGACTAAGTAATTTAAGTTGTCAACTCTCTTGTGACTATTGGATATCTGTTAACTATATATTTAATGCTTGACTACTCTGTGCTTGCAAAAAAAAAGAAAAGTAGCAGCTATAAATTTCTGTGTTGGATTTAAGCCTTATGGGAGACATAAGGCTACAATACGTCTTCACCTTATTGGAAACACATTGTCTTTCTACCAAGTGTGTACTAAATGGACCTTCTAGAGTAGTGAGGGGTGTGATTTATTCGCAAATTTATACAAGATAAACAGTTTCACGACACTGAATCAAATTGCCCCCGAGGGGATTGTTGAACCAAATGGCAAACTGATTAAACTTAAAACAAAAAGAAAAGTAATATCCACCTCTAGTATCCTCCACTTTAAAATGACATTAATCCTACTGAACACAATAGAGTATACATTTTTAAGCAGATAAAAAAATACCCAAACATTTTTCCTCATAAATACTGAATTCTGCATACTCAATATTCTCACAATTTTAGAATAAATAAGAATGGTCAAATGTGATATAATTATTTCCTCTTTACTCCCTTTAGTTATAATCTAATAGCATGTATAATCTTAAATGCCATCATCCACGAAAATTTGGTATATAATACCCACAATTCTAAAACTGAGAAAAGATACTTTATTACATAACCTATGAGAATATTTTCATAAATACATTCATTTCTACCATGTATTTCAAAGCACAATATCAAGTAAATGAAAACTAAATTTGGTCTTTATTTAGAGGTAACATTTTATTATAGATAATGGAGTTATTAGGAAATACAAGAATATACTAGTTAATAAAATGAAAATTCTATTTTTAACAATGTTTGCATGTTGAACATATCGTAAAGGAAGACAAAGCAATTACTTTACTTAAATAAAGCACTTTTTCTAATTTTGTGTACTAAGGATAATGACTTTCGTTTTTATGCTCAATAAAAATAGATGCCATTCATTTGCGAATTTAAACACTAATGTCTTTGGTCATCTTTGAAGTGTAAAATATCAAAAGTATGTTATGGCAAATGACTTTTACAGAATAATGAAAATAGTTTAGAAACCTTTAGTTTGCTTTAGAATAAGTTCCATTAAAATTTACTTTATACTTTAACCTAGTTAATTGTAGGTAAATTTTTCTAATCAAAGATATTATGTAAATTCTTTTCATCTGAGGTTTTAATTAACAAGACCAAATGAGAGTATAATAAAGCTGATGTATACTTATATACACTTAGGAACTTGTCTTGCTCTTCTCAGATAATAGTATTAAGGTGTTTAAATTTTATTTTACTATGCACTAAGATCACATAATATTTTCATATCGAACATGTTTTTTATATCAGGGGAGACAAATACAGGGTCCAGGCAGAAGTAACGCCCAGACTTGAGTTATGATTTTATTACAAAATCATAACCATACATGCTTACAGTTGCACAAATACCATTTGTGATAAAAGATTTGGTATAGATTACCAGCTCGTAAGAAAGTGGTATTATTTGTGTAATCGTAAGCATGTATGATTATGATTTTGTAATAAAATCATAACTCAAGTTCAGGTGTTATTTCTGGTGGATGCTGTATTTTTACTGTGAAATAGTGAAATTTTAATAGTCATATTTCACTAATATTTAAAATGTAGCAAAAAATTAAACATTTATTTGTATTCAACATATTTGATTTGTATTATAACTAAAATCAGATAATTTGTGAACCCTAGGAATCTTTGAGATTTCATTCAATTGAATGGAGAGGTATACATTTCTGAAATATCAGAGCAGGTACAATATTGTGCTAATGGTTGACGTATTTCATTTTACTTTACCTAGCTATAACCACAGAAATGATTTACTACTTTGGTTCATTTTTTTATATTCTTATCTACTGCTTCCACCCATTCATAGCTTCCCCATTATCAGTATTGAAGTTTATTTTTGTGTCCACATGTTTATTGCTATTATACAAAAATACAATTGACTTACTTATATTTTATCTTGTATTATGTGATTATTCTGAACTCACGTTTTAGTCCAAAGGGGATTTTTGTAGATTTTTTGGGATTTTTCTACATAGACAGTCATACCATATGCAAATATGGACAGTTTTATTTCATCCTTTATTTTCTTGCTAATAGAAAAAAAATAGAGACCAGATATAGAAATGGGTTTAATTTGGTCCATGGGCTGGTTTTTGAGGCTGTAATTGGTGACTTGTCATTCAGGGGAAAAATCCTAGAGAGATGGGGGTATGAGACAAAAGCATATAAACTGGACAAACCCATGAAGGTGAAGATGATTTAAAACGGAATTTTGGGGGACAAAGACATTGAGTCACCCTTTGAGTATTAATAAAAATGAAGTTGTTGTGGATTGAGCCATTGCTTTATTCCATATGTATATTAATATATACAGTGTGCTAAGAACCATGCTAGTTTCTGGGCATGTAGAGGAAAGTATGCATTTCCTGTTCTCCAGGAAATTCCTCTGTCTTCTGAAATTTCAATAGAGTATGTCATATGCTATCATGGATAAAGCAGGAGTAATAGTGGGGAATTCGATGTTGTTAAGGCAAAAGTAATGTACTAAAACATTGAGTCTAAAAATCAATATAATAATAATAAACAACAGTCATTGATCTCTGACAATTCTCATTCACTCTAGTTGAATGAGGCTTTGAAATGTGCAGGTTTTAGTAGTTTTGATACAAGTGATCTTCAAACTAGACTTTGAAAAAGGTTTGTATAGAGGTGCTTGATGCGTACACGCTGAAGAACATCCCCATTAAAGGACCAAACAAGAGGAAAGGGGAGATGACAGAAATGATACAGAAGAGACTAAAAGCACAGAATACAGTGTCACAGAGCTGTTCGTATTACAGCGGTTATGGTTGTTACAAGTCACTACAGATGTACTTTAATCCTTCTCATGAATGCAGCCAATTCAGGTTTCATTTACTCTGAAGAAAAAAATAATTATGTAGGAGTTAAATATGTAGCACGACATCGGCTGTACCTGTCTCCTCCTGCTCATCTGCCACCGCTTGCTTTTCTACATTCTAACTCACTCCTCCGCTGAAGAACACATCTTTGCTTCTTTTTTTTTTTAACACATGGATAAAATTATCCTAGTGGGAATGAGAGCATCCCAATGATGGGTGGCCATCCAGATCATTTCCGAGAGAGTTAATTGCTCGTGGTCAAATGCAACTGTTTTGTAGCCTACAGATGCGGAGAAAAAGCAGTCTTTTAAGATGCATGGGACTTGGTAACCTTCACATATTTATTTTTATTTTTTTATTATTATTATTTTTTTGTATGTGGGTCGTTCCCTGGCCGGGAATCGAACCCAGGCCGCAGCACTGACAGCTCCAGCGCCAAAGCCTTAAGCCACTACACCACCAGGGAACTCCCACCTTCACATATTTTATGCTACAAAATTCTTTGATTCCCAGCATTTATTTTTATAAATAAATAGATTTGTTGGTCAAAGGTTTTCAATTTGGCAGTATATAAAAATCACCAGGAATACTTTTTAAAAGTAATGATAGATAGAAATGTTTGACTTTAGAACAATAAATTAGAATCGTTGAAATGGTACCAAGGCATCGTATTTTACAACGTATCCCAAGTGAATCTAATACGCACCCAGTTTTTAGGTGCATCGATTGAATATAAAGGTTTACATTTTACTCTTCATTTTATTGTATCAGTTCTTCATAAGATCCAAAATATTCTTGTTTGATACTAGTTATTATCTGAAGGAAATAATCTTTAACAAACAGTAAAAAAAAAAAAACTCTAGAATCTGATAATATTTACTTTAAATGTGGGCTAAAAACATTACTAGGGAGAAAAATCATACTAAATAAAACTGTCCAGCATAAGGAATATAAAATTATGATTTTATTATAATACTGTACAATATTTTGTATTTTTATTAACGATCTACTTATGATACTAATTTAGTTATTTTTGTGCGACTCAGACATACTGTCTGCACCCTTCACAGCAAAACAGATGGGTCTGTCTGTGTGGTGAAGACACTCTTCAAAAAAATTTGTTGTGTATCTCAAGGGAAAGAAAGTCATGGACTTTTCTGTGATATTATAGTTGCTATGCAGTGCATTATAAATCCAAAAGGCCACTGTTCTTTTAAAATATAAGGGCTCAGTGCTACACCTCAGAAACCTACTTTGGTTTACTATACATAACAAAGCGTAGATTTACTGGAGTTCTCCTTGAATACAGTTTTGGAATGTGTAACCTAAGCTCAATAATGCAGCTCAGTTCCCTCTTACTTGTTGGGCAATGCAACAGTTCTAGGTACATGGACTAGTTTCCATTGTTTTGTGCTTATTGAAAAGCCTGATTTAAAAATATGCTGAATGTGCATTGGCTTAGTTAAAATGTGTTCATATGGACATTTAAATAAATTGGAAAGATTAGTAAACCCAGTATTGTTAAAAATGAGCCAAAACGTGTGTATAATGCAAAACAAACAAACAAAAACTCTCTTCTTTTCCAGTTGTAAAATTTAGCAACGTTTTCCAATACCTGGGAAAGAAACTGATTACAAATATTCGTTATCCAAACTATTTAGATTGTCTGTTTTCTCGAAGCCATTTATTATGTTTTTTTTTCTAATGTTACATCACTTTACTAAATTACTTAAAGTCTCTGTCATTCAAAGGCCTTTTTTAAAAAAGCTTTTAGACATATTTTTTCTTGGCAAGAGAACATTGATAAAAGTGAGGAGGAGAGAACTCATGAATATACTCCAACATATCCTTTAAATAGTAACAGAATGTTTTATCTTTTCACATATGATATTTCTCAAAAAAATAAAAAGAAAACAACCACCATATTTCTAATGTATAAAAACCATGAAAATAATCAATGGGCTGATTATTGGGGGCGTAGCAGTTTTCATATGTGTGATTTCCGAGGACCAGATGTACCCCAGACACCTATAGTTGGTTAGCAGTTCGCACGCCCGGAGGGGCAGGTGACAAAGACCACGACTGGCAGTATTTAACCTACGTCGCTCTGTGTTGCTGTCCATTGGGAAATATGGATTCCCTGGGTTGGCTCAGTGACTTTTCCATCCTCTCTGCCATCCTGCTGCTTTCTGAATCATGTTAGTGACCTCACCCTCACGTGGTGGCTGCTCAGCTCCAACGACCACGTCCTGTACGGGGTGTGCACACCGTCACGAGGGACAGTACAAGAGCCCAGATGAGCTCCTGTCATAGGACGACCTCCTTATACCAGGGAGTAAGATCACTGACGTCTACAACAGACTTCAGTTTGTGTTTTATTTGTCCCGAACCGGGTGACATGCCCATCCCTACACTCATTGCTGGCACCGTGGGACAAGATCACCATGATTAGTTATGCCAGTGTTTCCAGTTGTCAACACTGGCATTTTGGATGGGGCAATTCTTTATAGCAAAGCACTAAATGCCTGCGGCCGGTCATGATGGCCAACACCAGTCTTCATACTTCCTGGAGGAGCAACACCGCCGTCTGTTACGAATCAGGAATTAGAACCTCCAGGGTCCAGCCGCCCAGGCTGGGCATGTTGCCAAGGTAATGCATTTATTTTTTAGTTTAGCATGGGCAAGGGAGATTGGACCTGCCTGGGGACCAACAGTGTCTGCAACGCCTCTGGACGGTAGCAAGTCAGTGATGTACCTACATCATATTTACTGGCCTTCCCTTTGCAACAGATAATGCAGGAAAAAAAACAAACTCTGGTTTCGACTTCTGTTTGCTAACCGTGTTTTATTAGGAAACTGTTTCAACTCCTTACGTTTTAATTGTTCACCTCTGAAGTGATGTTTTTTAACTTTATTACACCTTGCATTGCTTGCAATCCTAAAAAATCTCAGGTGTATGTATTTATGTTTACTTCAAGTATTGTGTAATTGAGAGGTGGTGGATGTAATAAGTTAGAGTTTTTCTATGAGATTCCACAGCTTTCCCCAGGACACCTGGCAGAGCAGTGTATGAAGAGTAAGAACATTTATATATCCATTGGTACAAAGCCAATTTAGAGAACACTACATAGTTGTACGCATAAGGAAAAAAAGTTTTGAAAAGTTTTTATGAAAACGAATTTTCCAAAAATCTGAATGTTTTGCCTAGGAAAATTAACCTTGTAAGCTTTGTTAAATTCATGTGTTTGTGTCTTCATGTAACTACTTTAACTTTTTTAAATAAGCAGATATTTTGCTCAGTTAATTATATATGTTGAACTACTTCACAATAGCAGTGAAACTGTTTTTTTATTATTAAATGTATTGGGGTGACATTAGTGAATAGAATTATATAGGTTTCACGTGTGCAGTTCTGTAATACATTATCTGTATATGACATTGTGTGCTCACCACCCAGAGTCAGTGCTCCTCCATCACCACATATTGGACTGCTCCTCACAGTTCCACCACCCCAACTGCTTAAAAATTTTATATATGAATCAAATTCTGATAATAGTAAGATGATGAATAATGCTCGTTTATACTATATAAATTACATTCCCAGTACTGGTCATTTTCTTCCAACAATTATTGTAGGAAAAGTAAATTTTGACAGTGTTCATCCAGTCATTCACTCATATATTTATCAATCAAACATTTATGGAATAATTAATGTGTATTCCGAAGACTGAACCATTTGATCTCCCCACATCCGCTGTTTTGCATGTCTAACTCCTATACACCCTTCAACACTCACTCAAAGTCTCACCTGTCCTAACAGCCTCTCCTTACCACCTGTCCTGATTAAATATTCTCCTTTGTGGTTTCTATTGCACTGTGTGCTTCTTAGGCTTTTATGGTCCTTAACCCCTTCCTGAAATTACCTAATTACTTGCCTCCCTCCACAAGACCGTAACATTTATCTTGGTTTCTCCAGTACTGAACACTGTCCCTGTTATGTAATAAAAGTTTTTCCAATAGTCATAAAAATAAATTACCACTTAGATCCATATCATTTAATTATCCCCATAATCCTATATTGTGGGGTGTTATTATCCTCATTCTATTGGTTAAAAAAATAGGATATAAATAGGATAGATAACTTCATCATTATGCACTGCTAATATGTAGCAAAACTCAGAGTAGAACCCATCAGCTTTGCTCCACACTACTTCGTAAATGCCAACCTTCTGATTCAACAAATCCAGCTGCAAACTTGAATATTACTGCTGGACCTTATCAGTCACACACACATTTATTTTGTTCAAAAATCAATGACATTTTTTTCCTATCTATACAGACTGTTATATTTATTCATGTGTTTGCCTGTTATTACTATATGTGTTCACTACCCTTTTATGTTCTGATTCAGATTGTGCTATTAAAGTAGCAAGAAACCCTTGGCACAGTTGTCCTGAGTTGCATGCTTAGTACCAATAAGAGAGGCAGCAATGTTACCCTAAAAATCCAAGTTTACTTGTGGTTGCTCATATGTTGAATTCCTCCAGATTGAAATACGTTCAGGCTGTAGTTATTTCACACTTTTCAACCATCGTCCCAAACCGTATTATCCAAACAATCTCTTAAATAAAGCTTCTGAAGACTCCAGATCACCTTTGCTGACAAGAGGCTCAGTTGCCACGAGATTTCATACAGTAAACAATATCCTGTCCCATCAAAGAAGAAATAAGGAAAAATTGTTAAGTGATTTAGTAACCCTTCATTTTGTATAATACTTTTTTAAACCCTTTCTAGAAAATAGTTATGTTTATTAATAAAAAATTGTTCCGTGTGGTTAATGTGTGGATACTGTAAGGGTCATGGAAATTGAGAAATGGGATCAACTCTGTTCGGCCATGTGAAAATTCTGTGCCTGTGGGTCTGAGGTCAGTCTTCCTAAGCCTCAGTTTCTCATATGCAATTATAATCCTTTCTTCTAGAACTAATTTTTGTTACTTAAAAGTAAAATGCGAAAGGTGCAGAACTGAGTTCATTTATTTATCAAGTAAGAAACACATTAAAGAAAAAATGAGGGGAGTTCCCTGATGGTGTAATGGCTTAAGGCTTCGGCGCTGGCGCTGTCGGACAGCGCTACGGCCTGGGTTCGATTCCCAGCCAGGGAGCTACCCACATACCAAAAAGCAAAAAAAAAAAAAAAAAAAAAAAAAAAAAATGAATAGTGTCCTGTATTTATTTGAATGTCTTTATTAGGGCATGGTGCAAATTTTGGGTAGGAAACGGGCATCCCAAAATGTTCACTATTCGTGTAGAGATGGGATCTTAAGTGTGTTCTCCAATGTAGTGCTCTTTGTAGACTGAACTGAGAAGATGAACATAAATTTTGCTATCTTACTTAGAAACATTAAATGAATTTTATACATCATAATGTGAAGTATTTTTGCTACTGTTATTTCTCATAAATATTTGCCCAGATAAGACTGTAATTACTAGCTCACTGCCCAACAATAAAATATAAAATATTAGATCTTAAACATACGAATTTGATCTAGCTTACAAATAAATTTGTTTCTTAACTACATGGTACTTAAGAAAATATAATAGTCTCTTAACAGTAATATTCCAGAAAGTCATATACAGTAGACTTTGCATTAACCAGAACTCAAACAACCAGCATTCTCAAACAACCGGCAAAAATATTTTCCCAATTGCTTAAGGTTTTGCCAGTTGCTTGAGTTCCAGTTAATGCAGATTTGACTTACATTTTATGGGTGTCTACCAATCCCCAGGGGTACCGGTTAACTGAGAGTCTACTCTGTATTTGTGAGCTATCCAGCAGTAACACTGCATTGAAAAACGAAGAAAGAAAAATTTTCAACTCTGGCTTGCAAAACTCACACATCTGCGAGTCACTTGTGGCTCTTATGGATTCTTCTGGATCAGTTAGCTGACTCCATTTGAGGCTGTGGTTCAGCTGAGAATGTTCTGGGATCTCAGCTGTGAACATCCTCCTGAGTCAGCAACCAGGCTGAATGCACGGCTGCTAATGGGGTGCTCTCTCACAGAAGAGTCCAGGAAGACAAGAAGCAAATCAAACTGCACAAGCACATATTCCATCATTTCTTGTTCTTTCTGGGCACACCCGAAGTCGTTGTTAGGAGAAAGGGGACTGACTATACCCCGAGAGAGAAGGGAAAAAGTGAACCTTTGCAAAACAGTAATTTAATGTATTACTTACAACGTTCATTAGGAAATAATATAAAATTTCGGCAGCCATGTTTTGGGAGGAAAAAGCCCTTGGTATTATTACACCTAACAAGTTATGAAACATAATAGTTTGATACTTAGACTCAGTAGCTCAGGGAAGTTCATCTTATAACTTATAAGTTCTTTCCGCATGCTGTAGAAAAAAAATAAATCTGTGTTTAGGAATGAAGCCAAAGAGTTTATTAAATTTCATTGATAGGCAGTGTGGTTCAATGGAAAGACCTCTTCATTAAGAGGCAGTTCTCATTTAACTTCTATTATATTTTCCTTTGATAAATCTAGGGGGCCCATTGTAAAGTTCCATGATTTCATACCTACAAAAATTATATTCTTGCTTTAAAATATTGCTTAGTTGACACCATAGATTACATTTCATATGAAAAGAAAGAGTCCTAATGAGATAACTTCTCATTCCATATCTCTTTGAAATACATACAAAATCTAGTATTAGTAACTGTTCTCATCTTGGAAATCATAGTGCATTTCCTTTCCCAGAAGCATAACAGAATTAAAGATTATACAATAGGTATTGATTGCTTTCTCTATCACATTTATATTTTCATCTCCAAAATATGTATTTAAATCTCATTAAATACAAATGCATAAATGACCTTGTGAAAAGCTTCTGATTTTTTTCTTCACACCTCCCTGGTAGAATGAGAACTCTAATATTTTAACAATATATCGCCGTGACAGTCTTCCTGCTAGAAGAAAAATGCTTCGCAGGAATCATTTAAGATAGATGGCTCGACCACTTACATCACTGAAGGAGAAAGACATTTCAGCCACAGCGTCTGAATTATAAGCATCTATTCTGTCTTGCACATAAGTGCCCGAGCATTAATATCTTGAAACTACACTCAGTGAATTTCATACTAGTTCATGTTCCTGCTTCATAAAACAATAGGGCATTTTGTCATCGTGCCTTTAAGATATACACATTTATCAAATTATGATTAGCTAAGGTCAAGCTTGCAGCTACAAATAACATCCACCGTATATGATAAATAATGCAATAAAATATCACTAAATGCTCAATGTAATGGATGATCTTCTTTTTCCTCTTCTGTTGCTCAGCTATAATCTTGAAGGCTCCAAAAGTCACACGACCGCTCCAGTAATAATGAGCTTGTTATTGAATCCATTAACTTATTATTTTTCCATCGTATTGCACATTCTAGATAAAATAACCAATTGACACCATTTATAAATAATGTAATTGAACATTCATTAAATAAAAATTTACTGTGTTTCCTCCCTCAATTCTTTGTGTGTGTCTCATGGATTTATTTATAAATATAAATGAATATAAATGTAGAATATGGATATATAAAATAAACAATCTAAACATAAATATTTTCCCAATTTAATGGGGAAAAATAGCGTGTTTATAAGTATTATATATTATATTCTAGATGGATAGTTATACACATATATAAAATATACGAGGGCTGTCTGGAAAGTATCCAGCCATGTATTATGAAAAATAGAAGCATATATGGCTGCAGGTTTTCTGAATAGTCCTTGTATGTGTACACACACTCACATATGTTTTGCAATAACAGTAATAAAAAGGTGGGTGCCCTAAATGTTAACTCAGGTGCATCTTGAAGTCAGAAATTGCAAAACATCGTCTCTGGGGATATTAGCACTAGTAAGTATGTAAGCAGTAAACTGTTTAATGCTATGGGCTCACAGTCATTTGAAAATTCATCAAAAAGAAAAATATTAATTCCGACAGCTATTTACATTTTGTATTTGCAAGGAGTCTGTTAGAGGGAGAGAAACTCATTATAGTGCCTGAAATATTGACATTAGAAATGTAATATTCATAAAATTGTAGCAATATTTATAGCAATTTATATAAAATGAGGAGTAAATATGACAAATTATATCCATGCAACTTGCTTAAAATTATATTCATTTGCTGGCTTAGACTTCTGAGAAGAAAATTGTTTAAAATGAATGTTGCATTAGTCAGCTATGCAAACACAATAGCTAAATTGAGCATTGTATGAATATATTTGTGCTATGTAGTTAAGTCAATTAGAAAAAAAAAACAATTCCTATCAAAACTTTATATATACAATGATGCAATTTAATTTTAGTAATATTTTACAGAAGTCCACTGAGAACTTTTCATCATTATCTACTTTATCCCCTAGTGATTATTTTTCCACGGAAAGAAGTTGGCCAAACTATTAAGCTGTTTGAGTTCAAGCAATTTCTTATAATTCCTTACCTGCACTCACCGCACGGAAAAAACTTGGAAATAAGCAGAAATAACGTAATTGCAAAGGAGAGAAATAAGTCACGTATACAATGCTGTCTCACAATGTGCATCTGAGGTGGCCTTGCAAAATACACTGTTTCGCTCCGCCGGTGAAGTCCCGAGAATGAACGTGGACTTCCCCACAGAGGACCTGGGTGCTCGTGACGAGGAGCGCGGGGATCACAGGCGGTCCGTTCCCCCAGGACGCGCCCGCCGAGGGGCGGGAGGTGGCACACGCAGCCCTGCTCCCGGCCAGGCGCGGGCCTCCGGGAAGGCGGGCCACGCGGGCGTCTGTCCGCCTGTTCGCGACCGAGTCCCTTGCGTTCCCTGAACCGAGCACAGCCCCTGGTCCCCTGGTGCAGAGCAGCGCCAACTCGGGCCGCACTGATGAGTGAGAGCAGGGGTGCTGTTAGTACCGGCCTGAGAGGGGGCGCGTGGCACGTAGGACGCACATCTAAGCCGTAACTGGAGGACAGAGAAGGATGCGCCGGGGAGGAGGTGTCATTTGGATTTAACTTTTAACAGTGCGCAAGGGAGGAAAGGGCCTGGGTGAGACGGGTGTCAGGAGAGGGAACGTGCAATACAGGCAGGAGAAGCAGCAGGTACACAGGCCCGACCGCATTAAGTTCATGGAGCGTCTTAGCTAATGTCCTGTGGCCGACGTGGATGTATTTAGTGGTGAACAGCAAGACCGGAGGGCTCAGAGCCTGAAAGGTCATACGCGCCGGGCATGAGCCATTAGCTTTTATATTATAGATGATAAGGTGCCACTGGAAGACGTGGAGCGAGAGAGTTTAAGGCTAGTATCTCTTTTTTTGTAAAACCACCCTTGTATCTGGAAGGGGAGCATTTCACACAGGCAGCTAGTTGGGAGTCCATGGCACTAATTATGCGGTGACCTGAGCAGGGACTGCAATGAGGGGCAGATAATAAGGAGTGTATAGGTAAATCTGAAAGTAATAATTTAAGAGATGGGATAGGATTTACTCTCCAGAAAAACGTTCTAATATGAAAAAGGCCTAAGGAACTGAGATAGATATATATCTATATATATAGATATATATATAGATAGATATAGATATATTACTTTGTTTATTATTAAAATATTGCATCCTTTCTTGTTTTGCATCATCATTGAAAGATTATGTAACTCTCCCCCAGATCCATTGCTTCAGCGAGTGTTTACTGAGCACACGGTGTGTAAGATACTGTGGCATGCTGTGGAATACTGCAGGAAACTACGCTGAGTTAAAATGTTTTCTCTAGTTGCATTTTTAAATGGTAACATAAAATTCTCAAAATATTTTTCTTACCACGAGTAAAGACTAGTGTGGGAGCACCCAGGCAAAAGACACGGGGAAAGGAGAAATTAAGTAGCTTGGAAATTGATAGAAATGGACACTACCAATCCACCATCTAAGAGAGAGCAGATTGCTCAGGTGAGCTACGAACAGGTATCAATACTCACGTAGAAGGAGGGGAGCAGATTGTGAGAAGCAACTGAAAAGGAAGTATTACAGCAGGAATACATTCACGTAGAGCCTGAGATTTCGTCTCACTCGGAGCACTAGACATTCCATAGGAAGCTAGTTCTCTATTCCAGTTAAAGTGGCTGATGTGCTGATTCTGCTAATGTTGAAAGGAAGTGAGAATTTGTGAATATTTTATTATATTTCAGTATAAAGTCAGAGAAAGAACAATTAAGTAAATCTTCTCTCAAAGGCAGACTATTTTCGTAATTTATATCTGATGCCCTGCTCTGCAACATACTAGTTTATAAAATCATGCAAGGTGTTTGATCTCCTTTAAGCCTCATTCTACTTCATGTCTCATTATAAAATAATAATAAGGATGACCTTATTTTGTTCTCATGGGGATTCAGTGTAATCACACATATAATTGACTTGGCACAGTATCTGGCTCTATGTTTAGCAGTAGTCACATCATGATTTTTTATCTGTTTACTATTGTAGGTGCTGAAGAGACAGCCCAGATTAAAACACAATACCAACAAAAAATCACATCCCCTACTGAATGAAATCATCATAATCATTACCTTATTTTAGTATTAATAATATTTTTCACCTCTGTCATGTTAGCAATATCCCAATGTATATAAAATAATTGCTTAGGCAATAAAGCCACAGAGTAACAAAGTTTGGTTTTTTTATCTTGAGAATTATTAAGAGAGCAAGTACTTTTTTTAAATAAGAGGATGGAAAGTTAGCTATAAGAACAATTTAGAAAATTGGTGAATTTCTTCATTTTTTCAATGTTGTTTGTGATATCATTGAAAACTTTCTGTGGTGGCTGCTTCTTAGTGTTTTCTGCTTTATAGGAGAAATGTGTATTGTGATGCAGATCAGGAGTTATTGAGCAGAACAGACTTAAATATGTTTCAGTGTTAGAGCACATGAGTCCGTGTTATCACAGAAAAAGGAGGAAAATGAATCACGTAAGAAATAATTGAACCAGGCCTACCCGTCTCTAGTCTTTGGCCCATTCAGTAGTATCTGAGACACAGCACGTTCTGAAGTCATTGAGGAGAAGGTCAGAACAACACTTAGGACTGTCTTCTCCTACGCCCTGCTCATTAGGAGTGCCCACACTGTTTTCCACACACCGAATCACTCATTTGCATATGAATTTGCTTTGGACTGTTGAAGGTGTCTGTTTAGGAACAACCCTTCATGCTAATTCAGGAAAAAAACAGAGTTCTGAATTAGAGAATGGCAGATAATGGAGAGAGATACAATAACAAAAATGAGATCATTGAAAATTGTAGTAAGAATGAGCAAGCTTTAAATCATGATAGTTCAAATAACATTTTAATTAATTTTCACCCATTTTAAACAAAATGAAGCCCATTATTTTACATAGGGGCCCCTGGAATCTATCTACCTCTATATTATAAATATTAGATGGATATGTAATACACACAATGATTTATTCATATAGTATAAACACATGATTGTTTTACATGTCTATATATAGACAGTTATATATAGGTGTAATATATAAGTATAGCTATATTAGAAGGTGTATGTAATTTGCTTTTTCACTTCAGGGTAGGTGCTGCATCTTATCCATACTGAATGTCACTGTTCATGCAAATCTATCTATTTGGGCAAATGCACAAAAAATAATGTATAGCTTTTCTAAATAACAAATCTCCCTATTGCAGAGTAATAAAATTTTTACAATTTTCCTGCAATTTTATGCAGCAATGAGTATTCTGGTAGATCAATCTTTGCTCAAATCTTTAGCCCCTCGGGATGATCACTTAGAATTAATAAGTCAAATGTGTATACAAGTACATGTTTAAGACATTGGATCATATTGTTAATTTATAACCAGAAAGTAAAATATAAGTAATATAAGAGGATCCATTTCCCAGAAATTTTGTCAACACTGTCAAATGCCATTGATGATTTGAGAAGTGGAAATGATGTGAACATGTGTGCTAATTTGCAATTTTTTTAAAGTATTCCTAGAACTTTTTTTCTTATTGTTAGATTTATTGAGGTGACATTGATGAGTAAAAATAACATAGGTCCCAGGTGTCCAATTCTACAGTACATCATCTATGTGTTGTGTTATGTCACTCTCAATACAGAATACCCTTTGTTATTGATTGATTGGATTAGTCTCTCTGTCTCTCTATCTCTCTCTGTCTCTCTCTGTCTCTCTATCTATCTCTATCTCTCTGTCTCTCTATCTCACTCTATCTCTGTCTCTCTGTCTCTCTCTCTCTCTCTCTTTCTGTCTCTATCTCTCTATCTCATCCCTCTCTCTGTGTGTCTACTGCAGGGGTGGCCAGAGTGGGTGAATGATCACAGTACCTATTTATGTCTTATTTTTCTTTTCACTAATGGGTTAAAATGAATAACTTAAAGACTAATAATCTTTTAAAGTTCTAAATGTATGGTTAACTCCTTCATTTATTCATTTTTATGACATATTTTTGTATTCACCATATATAGTAAGGTCTATCTCATTCGGTTATTCTACAAATATTTATTGAGATCTTATTATATTTCGAGGATTGTTATAGGCACAGGGCAATATGGCCATGTACAGAAATATCATTAGATTCCAACTCAAAAGTAAGCTAATATTTATTTATTTTAAAAATTATCATTTGCAAATTTAGGGGGAGGGAAATAGTATAATACAGATATATAATTTTGTCTTTTAAAAAATTGCAAAACAATGTGCTATAACTTTAAATCTATTTGCAGTGATATAATGAAATCTATAATGAATTACTGTGTTTATTTACTTTTCATACTTTGCTTTGATCTGCATGTATATCTTTCACTTCAAAATAACATGTATTTTGTAGTCTTTCTTTTGAATAGCATTACTAGAAGCATATTTATTATTTTATTAGCAAAACATATTCTGGAAATGTTTTTAATGACTTCTATTAAATTTATTGATGTGACATTGGTTAGTAAAATGATACAGGTTTCATAGTACACTTCAACAATACATCTTATATGTGTTGCACTGTGCGCTCACCACCGAGAGTGAGTTCTCTTTCCATCACCACGTGTTTGACTCCCCCTCCCTCCTCCAACTCCCCCCTCCCCCCTTACCCTCTGGTCACCACTAAAATACTGTCTGTGTCCATGAGTTTTTGTTTCCTTGTTCGTTTATGTTGCTCCTTTGTCGCTTTCAGTTTTATATCCCACATATGAGTGAAATTGTGTGGTTTTGAATTTTTGTCTGACTTATTTGTTTAGCGTGATGATCTCAAGGTTCATTCACAATGTCACAAATGGCAGTGTTTCATCTTGTTAATGGCTCAGTAATATTCCTTTGTGTATATGTACCACAGCTTCTTTACCTCATCATCTATCAAAGGCCACCTTGGTTGTTTCCACGTCTTGGCACCATAAGCAATGCTGCAGTGAACATTGGGGTACATACCTTTATGGACAAAAGTTTTCAGGTTTCTCGGGTAGATACCCAAAAAATGGATTGCTGGTCCTATGGTAACTCTATTTTTAATTTTTTGAGGAACCTCCATACTGTTTTCCATAATTGCTGTACCAATTTACATTCCCACCAGCAGTGTATAAGGGTTCCTTTTTCTCCACAGCCTTTCCAACACTTGTTATTATTTATCTTATTGATTATAGACATACTAACAGGTATTTTAGAAAGGTTAACATGCAAGGTTCTCATTGTCGTTGATGACAATCTTGATTTTCTTTTGGCTTCAAGGTTTACATGAGATCATTGATTTTCAGTTGTATTATTTAGTTTCAATTTTAAAAAGTAACATTTGGAAATAAAAATACATACAGTTATACACATTTACTGCAAAGTGCCTAAAGTGATGCATGCTTATTTCTCAGAAATCTGTCTAATGCTAACTTATGCTTTTGAAAAGTTCTCTTTCTTCTCCAAAAATTCTAGAACATTATGAAATAGATGAACCAAATTGATTTAAAAAAAAGTAAAAGTGGATTAACACAAATTTTTGTCAAGCTGCTAGCAGTCGGCAACGACTATTTAAATCTTTTTTTTCTGTTTGTATATTTTTAAGGTAATCTAAAAAGAGAGTTCCTAAAGCTCAGTCATGACAAAAATATAACATTTTTACTCTAGAATTTTCATGACATCTCTTCATGCTCTCTCTACTATTAAGTCCACCAGTGAATACAGCGCCTTGAGTACACTACTTTTTTGTACTCCCGATTTCTGTGTCTCCGTATGCAAGGCTGCTTGAAAGAGGCCTTAGAAATATTGGTTTATTCTCTGAAACAAGCCAGCACTCTCTCTTTTCCCCATTCTATTTATGAGAAACTATAATTAAGTGACAAAAACAACACTTAAAATAATTTATGTTAGCTCTGAAGGACATGTTCTGGCAGTGGGTAGTTCTAAACATAAAGAAGTGTTGGGGTTATAATTCCTAGCATTGAAAAACACTCTTGTTGTCCCCTTAGTTATGTTTGGGAGGTCATTTTTTTTCACGCAGTCCAGCACATCCCTCTGTAAGTCTGTGTTCAAAAGGTTAGTATATATAATACCAAAAATATAATTGATTATGTGTGATAGCTGAGGATGGGCCAGGGTTAGTTCCTTATTCTACATTTCTTTACTGAGGACTTTGTCTTTATTTTAAGGGTGTCTAATCAGGCCCCCCAGCATTCCAGTTCCTTCTTTTGCATTTCTTTCCCTCTCAATATAGAGAGATCCCGTAATGGGCCTCCTAAGAGACAAGTCCCTTCCTTTGCACTCCTTTGCTGCTGAATTTACTTTTTTTTAATTTAGAAGCAGCTGAATCTGCTCTACTATATTTATGTAACTCCAGACACAACAGAGAGCTCTGTAACTTCAAAAATATGATTTTCTTTTGTGATGGCAGTTTTTTTTCTGTAATTAATATTTAGTCTAAAATTATGCAGAGATATATATTTCTTCTTTGATCTGTTCTAAGATAGCATTTATCCCCTTATCCAAAGTTTGAACAATTAATTTTTTATATACATATGAGAGGCGGGGGATAAATATGACAGAGATTCAATGTGAGGTGTACATAGTAGAAGTCGTGTAAGTTGTACCTGGTCTGTTATACTTCCATGGCCCATAGCACTGTTCAGTGGTGGTAAATGCTCATAAGGGGGTCGGTCCTGACTGATGCCTCAGTCATTAAAGCTGGGCCACTTTGTTAAACAAAGTTTACAGGGTTGAACACATTTAGTTTAGAAATGTTACTGTGCAAATAAAATCACACACATTCCAGATCTGTTTTCATCTCAGTACTATCAGTTACTAACATGAACAATGTTCTTAACATTATTTGGCCTCAGACTTGTCATTATTTATAAAGACATAGTAAGGCTTTTTGCTTAGTTTTACCATAAAAAATTAAATGAACTAATGTGAAAATATGGTTAACATTAGAGGTTGTATAAATAATTGTTGCCTTCATATTATAATTTTATGATGATAATTGGTTTTTAATATCATATATGTGTGTGTTGTGTAGGTATTTCTTTTATAATTCAATTGCTTCTGAGATGGAATTTCAGTTTGTTCATAATGTAACTATTCCTTCATTCAAGCTACATATTTGTTGAGCATCTGCAATATGCCAATTGACATGTTGGGTGTGATAAATTTTGTGATGAAGGAAAATCTCAGAAATAAGCACAGAACAGAGGGAAAAACTATAATAAGAAATTGTAGTTGATGAAAGCTATTGTAATTTAATGTAAAATTGTCTGAAATACATGTCAGGTAACAGTTTATCTGATATATTTAATTATGTGTGACACTCGATTATCTAATACCTATGTTTTGGATTGGCACTGTATAAAGAGACACCAGATCTAAATATATATTCCTTTACATAGACTTGGGCTGTCTGTCTATAGGAATGCATAAAAGCTTTTAGAGCAGAAATACTTCTTTCAGTGGATGGACTGCAGAATTCATTTCTCTAGTAATGTCCTAACAAGAAACTGCCGTTGTTTATAATTTGTACCCTGTATGAAATATGTAGCAGTTGGATGATGTGATTTTAAAGGATTGGTTTTGTATGAGATTAATTGCTTTTTTTTCTTTTAATAAGAAGTAGAAGACATATTGTAGGTTTAAGGTACTCCAGGGTATGTTTTATTGATCCACTAATACATAATTTGGGTGGTTAAAGCACTTAGCCTTTAGGTTTGTAGTTCATAATGTACCCTAGGCATGAATAAATGGAAATAATAAAATGTACCCTGAAGTGTCTTGATGTCATATTAAAAATAATAAAATACATGAACTGATATATTCTGAATTCAAATAAAGAAAAGGTTAGCTAGGCAAACATGCAGTCCTTTGAATTAAATTAAACTGACACTTTGTGAAAGCCTAACAGTATGGTTACTAATCACAAAATTTTATTCTACTTGGTATATTCTCTTAATTTATTTTTCTAAAAATCATTTAATAGACTTGAAAAAGAAATCTTAGTTAGCTTTGAAGGGCCCAAAGGCAAATGTTGAATAGTTAAGTGCAGAGGTATTCTGCAGGAATATTCGTAGCAACTCCACTTTCGAAAAGCATGTTTCTTTCATGATTTATTACATTATTTAACTTGTAGGTCTTGTTCTGAACTCTATGTTAATTTATTTTACTTTAATCCACTTGAAAATGTGTTGCATACTTTCAACATGACAGGAACTGGGCCAGGAACTGGGCCAAGTGTGAGGATTCGAAGATCAATAGAATACATTCCCCACTTTTAATTATTCAGTCTAGAAGAGAAAACAACATGGAAGCAATTTTATAGAAAGAGAAAAGCACTGCAATTCAGATCCCTCTCTACTTCTGCCTTCAGGATATTGAGGGAGACTTTACTAACAAAGGTATGTTTTTAAAAATGCAAGGATTTGTGCATAAGAAAAAGACAGCAGGGGAGCTGATGAGGGGTCTCACCATCACCTAGAGAGAGGTGTTCTTGGACCTGCTCAGAGTTCTGGGCTTCACCCAGAAGGCAAGCGAATACCCAACGCTTTTGTTGTTGTTGTTGTTGTATTTTTATTTTTAACAAAGGACTTATAAGAGCAAATTTGTTGGAAAAGTCCCTCGAACAGCAGTATGGAAGATACATTGTCCTAGCCTTAGATAATTACCCAAATTTAAGTGAGAGACGAGCTATGGGAAAGGAAAGGAAGATCAGAGTTGAAGAGAAACGTCTGAGTGGACACTTTCCCTCTTCACCCAGCGCACTAGGGACAGCGGATCTTAGTGACTGAGCGGATGGAGGGTGTGGGCGGTGCACGGCAGGAGGGAAAGGAAGGACACTGTCGGAGTGTTTGGCCCCTTTAGCTAGAGCCATAACTCATACTAGCCCAAGGGGAGTCAGCACCATTTCCAATTTTATTAACCGTGCAAATCTCAGTGTAAATTTTATTTTCTGCAGGAAATATTTTCTAAGTCAGCTGGTCTAAGATCTCAACTCTTCTCTCTCTCTCTCTCTCTCTCTCTCTGTGTGTGTGTGTGTATGCTGATATCTGTCTGGAAAAATCCAGCCATAAATGCCACTCTTTTTCATCTTGCATGGCTAGATACTTTCCAGACAGCTCATCTCTCTCTCTCTCTCTCTCTCCACATATATATACACACACACACACACACACACACACACACATACATACATACATATACATATACACACACACATACACACACACACACACACACGAACTTTGCATGGTTTTGTGACATCATTCTGACATGTAAATGAATGAGACTGCTCCCAATAACATAGTGAACTTAGAGAAGGCAGAAACACTGTCTTATTTATCATAGTATTTCTAGAGTTTAGCATGATGTGTGCCATAGGACATATGGAAAGAAATGTACCTGGGGAATTATACATGCATATTGACTCCAAAACTTTGGAGAATTAACAGGCAAAGTAATAATAATAACAAACAGAAAAACAAAAACTGAGAAGCAGTAGAGCTACTGTACTGAGTGATGAGAATCTTACGCAGATATCTTGCCCTCAGAATTGTGTGCTGCTCTCACAATAAACTTTCAATTCTGTAAATCTAGTCAGGCCATTTACTTTCCAAAGGAGATTCAACTTCTGCAGTAGAAAAACAAAGTTATTCAAGATCTAGTAAACTGCTTACAACTGAAAACTCCTTGAAGCTCATCGCCAGCCATATGTCACATATGACATATGGTTCAATTATCCACCAAAATGTTTCTGTTTCTCTTCTATGACACGTCATGTTTACTCACTCCTTGATATTCTGTACATGTTGCTTCCTGAAGCTGAAAATTTCTATCTTTCAAATATCAGTGCACATATCATCCCCTGTTATAAGACTTCTGGTCACTTCTGAGTGAAATGTCCTACCTTTTGTCCCCATACTGTGTCTGAATTCTACAATCGAGTACACTATATTATTCATCTCTCACTTTTGGTTAAGGTGCACCTCCTTCCTAGCTCAGTAAATGTTACAAAGTGAGCACTCAATATTCACTTTTGAATAAACAGAAAACTAAGTCTGTGGATTCCCTGATTCATCTGTTTTCTGATAAAGCTATTATTTATGTATCACGTATACCCTCCTGTTTTCTAAAAGAGAAATAGGAAATACGAAAGAATAGAGTACTAAGAAGATTTGTTAGGACTCAGAAAACAGTAAAGGAAGAAGCAGCTCTTAAGTAGGATCTAGAATGATACCTATTGGCAACCTCATTCAGCTGAGATCGGAGAAAATAGTACTAAATCTGTGTTTACAGAGTGAATTAAACATCACAAAATAATCTACACTTGCTCTTAGCCAAAAGGCCGAGAAGCAATTCACAAAATAATCTAACAGATAAAGAGTCTATTGACAATAAAGCAATGCGTTATATAAGATGAAACTACAGAAATGCATAAAACACTCTATTTCACATTTAGTCAATGTTGTTGTAAAAGGTAATATGTAACCTGACTTTATTTTATATAAGATGAATTCCAAGGAACATCAACTGACAATTAGAGAAAAGAAGAGAAAGGGGATGGTTTGGTGTTAGGACCATGTCTAATTCTTGTCCTGGCAAAATGATGCTCTCATTCAATATGGACCTTTCACTTTTGCCACAAACAATTGAAAATGTTGGGTAATCTAAAAAGTAAATGCATAGTTAGGTGAAAACGAACAAATGGAAAAGACATCCCCAGGTGCCACAGACAGAAAAGGAAGTGTGGCTAGAGCAGTCATGCTGTCAGCTGATACATTGCAGCTGGGACCCAGGTATGACACCGAAGTCAGATGTACTTACTGAATGAGATACTGGGTTTTTAAAGTTCACTGGGGAAAGGAGAAAGGGACTTGGGATGGAGAAAGCCTTGTAAGTGTACCACAGGGGAGTTTAACTCTCTGCAGGGCTTTCTAGGAGAAACAAAACTGCTGTGAAAACCTGAAACACAAGTTCATAGAGTATTCTGGATACAGAGTTCACATTTACATTGCATAAATGATTTGTGAATTCGAATCCGAGAGATCAACAGCAATAGCAACAACCAAACAAGTAACAACAATGACAAACTGGTCTTCATGTGGTAAAACCCCTGAAATGAAGAACAGGGGGAAATGCAAAATGAATCTAAAGAGAGCCACTCCTGTAACCCACAGATTCTTGTTACTCCCACAACCCAGTGAAGATACATGCTCAATAGGAATTTCCAAATCAAAAGACAGAAGGAGATTAAAACATGAATGAATGAGATCGGATGTATCACACCCCAGACTTCAAATTGTACTACAAAGTGACAGCAATCAAAACAGTCTGGTATTGGCAATTAAACAGACATACAGACCAGTGGTACAGAAGTAAGAACCCAGGAATAAACCCACACATATATGGGCAAATAATTATCGACAAAGGAGCCAAACACATCCAATAAAGAAACAAAGAAAAGAAACCTCTTAAAAATTATGCCAGAAAACATTTAAAAGCCATATGTAAAAGAATGAAACCAAACTACTATTTGTCACCATTCACAAAAATTAACCCAAATGGATCAAAGACCTAAATAGAAGATTGGAAATAATAAAATGCGTACAAGAAAGCGTAGGTACTAAACTTCTGGACCCTGGTCTTAGAGAGGTTTTTATGAATTTTACTTCAAAGACAAGGAAAGTAAAAGCAAAAATAAATGAATGGGGCTGTATCAAACTAAAAAGCACACACACCCCAAAAAGAGATTAAATTGATAATTAAAAAATCTCCCCAAATAGAAAAGCCCAAGCCCAGAAGGCTTCATTAGTGAATTTTACAAAACGTTAAAAAAATATATTGAGACCAATCCTTCTCAAACTCTTCACAAAATTGATGAGAAGGGAAACTTCCAGACTAATTTAATGAGACCAGGATTACCCTCATACCTAAGCCAGACAAGGTGGATACTACAAGAAAAGAAAGCTACAGGCCAGTATCCTTCATGAACATAAAAGCAAAAATCCTCAGCAAAATACTAGCAAACCAAATTTAATAGTACGTTAAAAGGATCACACATCATGATCAAGTGGGATATATCCCTGGGGAGCAAGGGTGATTCAGCATACTTAAATTAGTAAATGTGATATGCCACATTAACAAAATAAAGAATAAAAATTATATGATCATCTCAGTATATAAATAAAAAACATGACAAAATAAAACATCCTTTCATGATATAAACTTTCAACAATTAGGTATAAAAGAAATGCACCTCAAAAAAAAATAAGCTCACACCGTGTACGAGTAGCCTACAGCTAAAGTCCCATTCAATAGTGAAAAGCTAAAAACTTGTCCTCTAAGATTAAGAACAAGACAAGTATGCCCACTCTCACCACTCTTATTCACTGTGGTACTGGATGTCTTAGCCAGAACAAACAGGTAAGAAAAAGAAATAAAAGATCTCCAAATTGGAAAGTAATAAGTAAAATTGTCTCTGTTTATAGATGACATGGTCTTCTATGGAAAACCCTAAAGACGCGACCAAAAAACTGTTAGAACTAAGAAGCAGATTCATTAAAGTTGCAGGATATAACTTCAACATACAAAATTCAGTGGTTTTCCCATACACGAATGATGACCTATCTGCAAAAGATATTTTAAAACCCCACTTAGGATAGCATTAAAGGAATACTTAGGAATAAATTTCACCAAGGAAGTACAAGATCAGTAAACTGAATGCTATGACACATTGATGAAAGGAATCGAAGATGTAAATAAATGGAAAAAAATCTGTATTATAGATTAGAATCATCAATATTGTTAAAATATCTGTACTGCAGAAAGTAATCTATAGATCTTGTGCATATTCCATGTACAGAAATTTCTGTGGCAAATTTCAGTCTCTAAATTCATATGGAATCACAAAAGATCTGCAATACCTATTATCAATCTCGAGCAAAAACAAAGCTGAATCAGGTGTTACATTTTCTGATTTCAAATGACACTACAAAGCTATATTGATCAAAATAGTATGGCATGAAGACAGACACATCCACATTTTCTGTTCGTGGATAATTCTGTTTTTAATTTAGAATGAGTAACAGGAACATTTAGCAAAGAGGCAGCATGAAGAATTGGTAGTTTGATATGAAGAGAAGAGCCAAAACAGTAAGTATTCATTCATACATAAAGGGTTTCTTTTTGAGAAAAAGAGAATTGTTTGTGGCTGGAGTATCTGGATTTGCATGTGCTGTACTATGGACGTGTGTGTGCATGTACGTGCATGTACACCATAAGAAAGTATATAATTACAGAGGCACAGTAAAGGGTTTGAATTTTAGAATTTCATTTAAGTAAAATAGAAATTCATCAGAATGTTGTTATTGCAAATTTGTTTGGGATGGATAAACATATTTTTATATTTGTTTAGTAAATACAAGGGCATTTAGGAGATTGAGTGATCATATCTAGTTGGGATGGTAAGAGAAAACTATGTACCATTGCAGATTTTTCTTTAAAGTATATTATCTTTGGTTTTCGAGGGAGCATATACCCTGTTTATTCTTTATAATCTACCTGAAATACCCTTTCCTTTTTGAAAGTGTTCTGTTTTATCCTCTTTGCGCTTTCAATTTTTAATAATGAATTCCCATTTTGCCCCCAAGTTCTTTGATTCTTTAATATCCTCTTAGATTATATAACCCATCTGGGCTTCAGATATTCCAAAAATACCTCTATTACAATAGTCCCCCTTATTCAGGGGGATATATATTCCAAGATCCCTAGTGGATGCCTGAAACTGTAGTACTGACCTCTCTGTATATATGCTATGTTTATACATACACACTTATGATAAAGTTTACTTTATAAATTAGGCATAGCAAGAGACAAGCAATACTAACTAAATCAAATAGAACAATGATAACAGTATACTGTACTGTAAGTTATGTGAACATAGTCTCTCTCACGCATGATAGATACCTTATTGTACTATACTCACCTTGCACTTAGAGGAAGTATTTGACAACCTCTCTTTGGCATACCTGCATTGTCAGCATCTCTACTCTTGCACTTTAGGGCCATTTTTAAGTAAAATAAGGGCAGCCAATCTGATAACTAAGAAGGCTACTTAAGTGACTGACAGGTGGCTATTGTGCACCTGGGGATGTTGGACGAAGGGATAATTCACATCCTGGGCCGGGTGGAGTGAGACGGTGTGAGGTTTCATCATGCTACTCAGGACAGCATGCAATTTGAAACTTAGGAATTGTTTATTTCTAGAATTTTCCATTTAATGTTTTTGGACCCGGGCTGACCCTGGGTAACTGAAACCATGGAAAAGTGAGGACTATGGTGTGTCACTTTTCACAAGGGGTTTGAGAGGCCAGGCTCAGGACTCAAACCGTTGGTGCTGCCCTGTAAGCTATGTGAATTGGGCACATTACTTATCGTCTACGTTCTTCCATTTTCTCATGTGTAAAATGGGAATAACCATGTCCATCTGGTTGTTGTTAGGACTAAATGAGTTAATACATGTAAGTAGTGTAAAGCAGTGTGTGACAAATACATATGCTAAAATAAGTATTAGCTCTATCCCTTATGATTACTGTCATATGATGTATTGGAGATGACATCCACTCAATTGATTTGCTCGATTAAACAGAACTCCTCGTATAAAACATACTAATTGATGCCACAAAGACATCTGCTGCGTGGTTTATCATCCAAACAAAGGATACTTTTAGGAGTGAAAGTCTGTGCTATTAATAATTACAAGCAGACAACAGTGACTAACCAGAGGTGTGTTTACCCTGTTAGATCCTTCTGCTGGAAACCCATCACTTGTGCACATAGTGGCTTTTAGTACTGTACCGGCAGGCAGGTACTCAAAGTTTGAGCTTAGTACCACCTGTTCCCAGGCTTGGATTACAGCATTCACTTCTTAACTTTCCAAATGCTCTTCTAACTGTAAGAACACTATTTCAAAAATGTAGACTTGATAACATGTCTCCACTTTAAAACGGCGTCAGCAGTTTCTCTTTTATGCAGACACTCACTGGGACTCTCGGGGCTGGTACAGAGGGTGTACTTCATCGTATTGTCGTAGATTGACCCTCAGGCTGATTGGTTGTGAGGACTGGCTGAGACTACAGTGGAAGGGCTGTTGTGCAAGGGATGATCCTACAGAGCAGGGTTCACTTTAGCTTAGCGGGGCTTCTGTGCTTCGTCCAGTCTGCCCTTTGGGTGTGTTGCTTTGGGAGATGGCCTTGTGACACTGCAGCCTGATCCGAAGCTAGCCACCAGGCATGTCAGCCCTGGGGCCTCCTGGGAGGGGACCCGCTACAGGTTAAGTTTAGCTGCAGCCTGTGCCTTGCCTGAGGCCACTTGGTTTGAACCACAGAGCAATCTGTACAGGGCCACCCCTTGCATCAGGTTTGGAGGGGCCTCCATAGGCCAGTCTGCAAACCGAGGCCAGCAGCCGCTAGTGTCAGGCTTAGGGCTGCTCAGCCAGAGAGATGGGACGCGTTGAACCCAGATTCTGCCTGTTTGGATTTTGTGAACCTTTGAAAGTGCATCGTGACCCAAGGCAGGTAGTTGTATGGAAAAGCCGCTAGAAGCAGCATCAGTGTGCCTGCAAGTTGGCTGCACGTGGGTCTTAAGGTATCACTAGGGCAGGCTGACAAAAAGTGACAGCCAGTTTGGTGACCACATATGGTGGTCACCTGTGTCTGCATGCAGGGAGGGGGAGTGCTTAACAAGAAACAGTGGCTCCAGTCAGTTGTTCCCTCTGGCAGAAAGCTGCCCTTCCAGTCCTAGGCCTGAAGCCAGGCAACTCGGTTTTTTCCTGTGAGTTTCAGGTACCTTTTGAGCTACTGCGCTAGCGCTGGAGTGCAGAGTGAGTGTCTGTCCAAGTCAGCCTGCAGGCCCTTTAAGAGGGACACCTGGAACTCCAGCAGGCCTCCATCTCACTCAGCTGCAACAGCCACTGGTTTTCAGGGCCAGAAGTTATGGGAATTCTCCTTCAGGCAGTGAAACCCTGGGCTGGGGAGCCTAGTGGAGATATTTCCCCTGATGTTTAGTGGTCATGTGCAGGTGTGGGACAGTCTTGTTGCATAAGCTCCCCTCCTACCAATCTAGAGGCCCTATCTTCTGCATGCCCAAAGGGGTAGGGCTGCAGTTCAGCTACACTTCAGGGGATTTTCAATGATGGTTGTTGTATAGTTGTAATTGATGTGGTCTTGGGAGGAGGTGAGCACATCATTTATCTACTCTGCTATCTTGACCAGGAATCAATTACATTCTATTTACATGTCTCAGTCTTCTACTAGACGGTAGGTCCTGTGAAGGCAACTACAGTGTTTACCTTCCCTACCACTGAATTACTAGTATGCTGGCACATAATAGACATTTGAGAATGTAAAAATAACATGATACCAGATAGAGTAGAACAGGCAGGGAAGACGTTTTATTCGATACTGTTGCAACAAGGTGTGGTGGGGATATTGGATTTAACTCAGCTGAAATAATGGGACATTTTTAAAGAGCTGATGTAGGTTAAGTGTAAAAACCCTGGAGGATGTTAGGTGAGAGGTTGGTCAACGTGGTTAGGTAATCTGTGTTTGGTAACCATGCTTATTGGAGTTAGGCTCCTACCCTCACATAGAGACTAAGAAATAGAGGTACAATCTTTCTTGATGATTACATTTAAAGGAAACGTTCCCAAATCCTGAAGAAAAACATTCTTAGGTTTTAAAACTAGCAACGGGTTGGGGATAGATCTCCATCTCAAAGGGAAAGAAAAATAATTTAAAATTGCAAGGTTAAAGTAAAATAAAAAGGGGGAAGTCAGAACCTAGAGTCAGGAAGAAACCTGTCTGAAATTTAGCCAAGCTGAGGGGTATTGTAAGGCCATCTTAGTCAAGATCTACTTGTTAAATCAATGAATAATTAACCACAAAACTTGAACACCCCATTTATTATACAGTAAAAACCTTTTGACATTTAGTAATTAAGAACTGTTTTATGGCTTTGTATTTATATAATTTAAATAAAGTGTGGAACGGTACACAGAGGACGTTTGGCTTTTTAAACATTCAAACTAATTGTTCTGATTATATTTTCATATTTTTCTAATGCATAGAAAATAAGCTAGCATTATTATAATATGCTGCTTCACATGTGGAGTTTAATGTCTTAATCGAACATGTTAGGTTTCCATTTACTGAAGCTTCTAAGAAATTACTTATGACATTAAAGTGCATTATATTAAGTATCTCAATATAAACATAGTAGCTAGATAAAGCAGAAAGAATAATTGTATTGCCTGCTAACTGAAGGTCTTGCATATTTTAAGTGATGTTTAATGTGGCTTTAATTATTGTGACCATAAAGGACGTATCTTCCATCTAATTAAACCTGTGTAATTTCAAAGAAGGGAAATTTAGCAGCTATGTTTATATTCCCCAAAGTGTGATTGGGTTGGGCATTGGTAATGTTTTCAAAGTATTTTTGCTTAGATTTTTTACACATTTAGAATCCTATGTATAACTATATATATATATAGACAGTTAACATAACCAATCTGTCATAACGTACATTCTCTAAATTGCTTTTTTTTTGCTCCTCAGTATAACATTTGCCTTCCCCAATTCTGGATGCTCAACCTTTGTGCGTGTTCATGGCAGTTAATCCCAGACCTGAATGTCATTAACTGACTATAGCCATAATTAAGTTTCTATAGTAATGGGTTTTCTGGGCAGAAATTTTGAAAAGATTGGGAGAAGGAGGGACATTTGAAAGGACCAAATTTACAAATCAGTACTCCTTTAAGGCATTTTTTGTCCCCTCCTTGACTAATTGGTGATCTATTTGCATGCATTCTAAGTGGCTGTGTCATGGGAAACTAAAGTTTTTGTCATTTTGGTTTGACATAGGCTCATCCTGAAAACACAACCCTGATTTTGCACAAGGACGACCAGCAGAACCTAAAACGTGAGTCCTGTTGGTTTGTTCTATTGAATTCTACTTGATATGTAACTGACCTAGTGATATGACCTGACCTTTCTTATAATGAAAGGCTTGATTAAGTGTAACTGTTGACCGTAAGAAATGCAGGAAGTGAGAATTGATATGTCTGTTTTATTGTCCTGTTTAAAAGAATTCTTATTAATTGATAGATACTTAACTTACAAGATAATACAGTTGTACTATTCATTAATATCCAGTTTAAAACAAATAATTACATATAATTTTGATATTCCAATTTGTTTGTGGTTGATAAGTAAAAAAACCATACCTTACAAGGAAACAGTTATTATGTTATTTTGTACGTTATTGTTTTTCAGTCTTATTTGATTGATACCCCTAAATACACAGAGTATATATCTACCTACCATCTCAATTTTTCTTCATTTTTTTTTCAAGTGGGATGAGAAGTTTTTAAAGATAAAAACTTGGAGCACCTTCCTTCCTTGTTCTGTCATAGATCTATTTTTCAGCTACCTACTAATTGTTAGCATCTCTTCTCTCTGTTTGGCTTCTGATAAATTGTCTTTGATCACCTGCTGTTTTGTTCTGAACTTTGCCATGACTATGAATCTGGGGTATCAGAACTGTCAAAAATAAAGGAGCAAGAGACACAGAGCTCGTGAAAGTTAGAGAAGACAGAAGGTTTGGTACTGACTGATAAATTTTCCACCGGCAGATAGTTTGCACTTTATCCTATATGCTGTCATAGTACCTGAAATAATAAGGGGATTTCTTTCCCCAGTAACAGACGATTCTTTGTGAGAATTGCCACGGCAACATAGCATGTGGCTTTATCTTTGTAAGTTGGGGTGAGACAAGCTTGCCTGGCTGCAGATAAGCGACTTAGAAGGAATTCTATTCAGATGTACCTGTCACTAATTTATCTGGAGGTCGTGTGATTCATACACACTGTTCCGTGCGCAGTGAAGCCTTAAATTGGTTTCCTCTGGGAGCAGGTCACATTCAGGGGTCGTCAGATCTATGCTGTGGAATGGTGCATGCTTGAGTCGTATGTAGCCTCTTGCTACTGAATGTCTATCTTTGATAAGACTGATCATTTGAACATAGGCTAGTTGATCTCTTGTAACTTTGCAACAGAAAAGGGACTGACAAAAACTTAACTGTCTATTAATATACAAACATTTATAACAAAAATAATAATAATCAACCCTTCTGCTGTTAGCACACTAATTTATTCTGATAATTAAGTAGTTGTAGATATGTATCCCAATAATGGCCTCATTCTCGATTAATGCATTTTATTGACTTTTATTTATTGAAACAAGAAGATACATATTTAAATACACTGGTTTATACTGAAATAAAATGCACAGCTGATTTTAAACAGGTCTCACCAAAGAAAAAGCTTTAGAACAAGATTTTTTATTTCAATATAGTTTTCTATTGTAGAAATTTCACTTTATCACTTTATATAATTTAAAGGAAAAATGGCATACTTGGAAATTGAGACAGATACTGGCTCCAATCTGAAAGGCATAGCAAAGGAAGAGATGCTAATTACTGTGCGTTAAAATTGTGCTGAGATACTTCAGTACGGATCCATTTTTTGGTGGGGTATTTAACAAATGCAGAAAAATCTTGCACATTTTATTATTTTCATGATGGGATATGTAAAACTAAAACCCAGTATCTTCCCTTGATTTATAAGTGTGCTGCATTTTTGTGTATTAAAATGAAGGCAATAAGTGCAAATAATCTGTGAAATCTTTCTAAAGTTATTTTTTTTAGCATTTCTAACAGCAGTTTCCACTGTGAATAAATCAGCGATATAAACTGAAATGTTTTCTGTTTTTAATTTAAAGTTTTTTTCTTATATTCTGTATTACCATGCAAAACAAACTTGATCATTTTATAAAGTAGCAAAAGGAAAACTCCAACTGAATGAGAATAATGACTTTATGCTGCACTCATGTGATACACATATATGTGAGGAAAATATCCAGCCATGTATATGAAAAATAGACACATTTATGACTGGTTTTCCTCTGGACAGCCCTCGTATATGGGAGAGAATTAATATGTTTGTTTGTGTGTCTCTCTTAAAAAACTTAAGTACAATATCCAATGCCTAGCCTAATACTTGAATAATAATAAATAGTCAATAGTTTGTTGAGTGAATGAAATCAGGTAATGAAAACTAAATAATTCCAAAAATAAAAACATACATACAGTGTATATATTAAATACATAGGACCGAAAGTTATATAATCACTAGTTTAACAAAGTAATTGCAAATACACATTGTATACAAATGGAAAAGTCATCGAGGTTCACACTTCAGTGTAATAGTTTCCTCTTTACACAACTAAACACTACTAAACTTGGTAGATATGAAGTACCATGGAATGCATAACCAGTATTGCCTAAGAGTAATTAGGAATTTTCCTGTACATATTTTTTAATAGTACAAAGAAAAACAAAACAAAAAAATGTCCCTGATTACTAAAAACATCCATTTAATTTACAAGTACTTTTTGAGAGCTGACAATGTGTGGGACTGTGTGCAGCAGTCTATAGGGGATTTACAGTTATAAATTGTTTTAACTCTCACCTGATAAAATCACTATATAGTAAGGAAATTCAGTATACACTTCGAAAAACACAGTATAGTTTTAACTATAAAGCAGAAATAACAAATATTAATAGTATTTAGCAAAATAAGAGTGTATTTTCAAACGTTTTGTTTTCAACAAAACATTGCTGAGAGTAATTTGATGCTAAGTTGAAGGAAGCCAAAGGAATTCTTGGCACAGGGAAAGGCATGAAGAAGTTGTTCAGCAAGAATTAGTTGCTTATTTCAACAGGTGTATCAACTAAATATTGGAGGATAAATTATGTTTGGCACCCACTATGGGTGGAAATTATATTTGAAAGTAGATTAAAACAAAATTGTGGAAGATTTAACACTAGTTCAAGAACAGGGATTCTGTTGGCATGTAGCTTTGTCCCTGATCTGTCCAATCTCTCTTCGTGTTTTAAAAGCATGAAAAATGAGAATGTAGTTATTTTGAATAATAGTTCAGAAAAAACCTGGTACTAGCTATTAGAAGATTTTGCTTTCGTATGTGCTGTGTATATGCGTGCATACGTATACACGTATACATGCACATCACCACACGTAGTGTGTATTGATCTGGCTTTATTTTATTTTATTTATTTATTTTTGGCTTTATTTAAAGAATAGATTGGAGGAGGAATCGGTGTGAATTTGTATAGAAACTATTAATGACTTTGAGATTCCAACCATCATTCTTCTCAGCTATAAAAATGATCATAAGCAATAATGATAAAATACGTATCTTTGTGTTTCCTTCTACCTTGAGGGGAAAATAGAAGACTGTTTTCATTTTGAGTCCATTATTTCATGAATAAAATATTCTCAAGTATATGAGTGTTTACTTGTCTAATGGAAAGGTGAGAAGAGAATGGCCTGAGTAAACCATTCATGTTAAAATAAATACCAAAATATTCTTCTGGGAGAACAGACAACTGTTTAGCCCACATCGCTGTCCTACATGTGTACTTCCAGTGATTTCACTTGAGTACCTTAGAGTGTGACTCCCACACCCTATAATAATTTACAAAGCTCATGTCAAAATCTCCATTATATTAATTGTTTTAATGGGACTGGTGAAGGGTTAATCAATCATGACTACATAGACAAAGAAATGCCAGGGACAATTTCTTGGCAGAAAACAATTAAGTTGAAATGTCATTTTTAGCAGTGCATTAGGAATGTGGCAATTAAGATGCAGTGAAATCCTTTAGAAATATGAGCTCTTAGTCATTTCATTTTCAAACAAAAAGGAACAGGGACAAAAAGCCCTTAGTACCTGGGTATAAGTATGCTTTTTAACTTTTTGAAAACCAAGACGTTTTTAAAAAATTCTATTTGCTGCTAACTGCTTTTGTTGATTGTGTTTTTGTGATGAGAAATTTAAAGTACACACAGATGCTCGCTGGAATAAAAGGTCGTATCAGATTGTTAAGAAGCTTTGTCAACACTCTAACCTTAGTATCTAATGGAATGCCAAAAATCAGTTTATACTTCTGGCGTTTTTTTCTCACACAGTTAAGTATTTTAGGATTACTTCTACAGGAGGTAAAATAGAGTTTTCTTGTGGTATTTGTTTGTCATGTTTCCTTTGTATTATAATTTTAAGTTTCTTACATCTAGAGTGCATATATTATAAATACTTTTCTCTTCCTAAACAGACCTAAAAACCAAACATATTCCTTGGCCAGTCAAGTAGTACATTCATCCATTTAAATCGTTTTTAAATTTCTATTTTCAACGTGCAGTGTTCTTATTTAATAAAGACATTGTTAATTCTGTAACATTAAGTCCAGGTGACTTACCCTTTAAAGGAACTATGTTGCTAATTCTCATTCTTTCCGCCTTTCATTCTGAGCTCCAAAAATGCTGAGTCAACTCCTTCAGGTGTCCCATGTTCTAATGCTCTCTTACCCTTCCAGAATCTCACATAATTACTGGTATTTTTAGTGGGAGCAGTCCCTCTCCATTCCCTATCATTCTTTTATTACTTAGTTTTAATTTTTTTAATGACTCAACTTAGCAGTTACCTTTTCTGGGGAATTTTCCCTGAACTACTGAGCCATCATCAGACTTCCTCCTAGTTGCACCCATAACACCTTGAGATTTTCTCTAATACAACCCATTTCAGGCTATAAACAACGCCCATCTATATGTCTAAGAAATTGTATGTTTAATAGAAAGAATAGCATCTAGTACATAGTGGATGGTTAAAACCCTTTACTGAAGAATTAATGTATTTTATACATTTTAAATCTCATTGCAGTAATTTTGACTCACTTCATTCCATTTTTGTGCTGATAAAAGGTGATAATATATAAACACAATAAACGTTTAAAAAGTCAAATTTCAGAGAAAGGTGGTACACTGAACATGTATCTCTGCTTAGCTCCATCCTCAAAAGCCACTGAAATGGCACTAAAGAGTATTTCGTTTTCATTTCAAGCACAAACTTTCAAGTTAAGGGGAATTGGGAGTTAAGATCAAGGCAACAACATTTTGCAAGCTGGGAAGTCTCGGGACTAGAGGGAAATTATAAACACATGAGAAAAGGAAACCCGAAGCTCTCAGTGGAGAAATATAAGTAATAATGTAATTGGCATCACACTGCAGAATTCCCCAAAGTCTTAGTTGTTTGAGGTACAAGTTGTCTCTGGTTCTGAGGATAAATGATGGGACAGGGTAAAGGTAGAAAAAATAGAGAATGGTTAAAAATGAAGAATGTTAGTTCTGTGCATATTTCATGTTTTGAAAATAGCATCCAGTTCTTGGTGACAATATTGTCATATTCTTCTAAGCATATTAAGCCAGAACTTTTGTTTATCTTGAAATTTTATTTTCTTTATTATCTCAAGTGTCTCCAGTTTTTGTGTGTATATTTTTAAAATTCAAAAATCTCATGAAGCACAGGAGGCTTCAATCTTATATCAGGTTTACTTAGATCTAATAAAGTATATACATCAGGAAACATTAAGCAGGGTTGGAATTAAGGTCAATAGTGAGGCACTCATTTTGAGTGAAAATATAATACCTCAATAATCCAAATAAGTTATATTTAAATACAGTATTTTAAAAATAAATGTTAATACATAAATAAAATGAGCAAAATAATATATATTTATTTTTTAATTACTTGTGTTGGGGTAACATTGGTTAGTAGAATTATACATGTTTCAAGTGTACAATTCTATGACACATCATCTATGTACTGAATTGTGTGCTCAGCACCTGGAGTCAGTTCTCCTTCCATCACCACGTATTTGACCCCCCTCACTTTTCTATCACCCCTCCCCCTCCCCGTAACCACAAAACTGTGTCTGTGTCTTTGAGTTTTTGTTTATTTGTTTGTTTATTTGTCTTGTTCATGAGTTGCTTTCAGTTTTATATCCCAGATGTGAGTGAAGTCATACAGTTCTTGACCTTTTCTGTTTGGCTTATTTCACTTATCATGGTAAATATTTTTAAAAATAAAAACAAGATCCTTTTGCTTTCAGTCCAATATGGCTCAGCATGGGACTGGAATATAGTTTTGGAAGGTAAATGAGAACAATTCCCAGGAAGCAAAGCAAACAAAAAGATAAATAAATGCAAAATAGAAAAGAAGAAGAAAACAAATTGGTGGATTCATCTTGGAGTCTCAATATTTGAATTATAGAATTAAAAAAATGAAATAATTTGGATGGGGGAAATCATCAATAAATTAATTCAGTACAGCTTTCCAAAATGGAAAAATGTAATTTTCCAAGCTGCAAGACTCACTAAGTACGCTGAATGGAAACAAAAGTGAGGCTTCTCACCATGAAAAATTCAGGAATATGAAAGTTGCTACAGACTTCCAGGGATGAGGACAGGACAGATGCAAAACACCGGAAATCAGAATGGGTTGGGATTTTTTGAACTGCATTTGTTTTCTACCAAATTCAGATGTTTTCACAAGTCACAGTCTTGAAAAGCAAAAATATCAACAGAAACTTAGATGGTGAATGTTCTTAAAAAAGAACAGAAGGAGATGATGGATAAGATCTAGGAAGTACCCAGGTCTACAAATACCAATGTGACATATGACACCTAAGATCACTTTGTGCTCTGTTAAAAATTACAGCTAAATATGATTAGTCTTACATTTCTGAGGATAAATTATTTTCAATCTAAAATTCTGCATCTAAAGTATCAGTCGAATGTAGGCATAGATTAAATACCACATTTGATATTCAAGGTGTCAAAACATTAGTTTTCATGTATCCTCTCTCTGGAATATACTAAAGGATGTCCTCCCCCAAAACAAGGGAGCATACCAAGAAAGAAATACACACAGAGACATATAAGAAATGAGAGATTTAAATAATGAGAGGCAACAGGAACTCCCCAGGATAATGGAATAGGGGAACCCAGGGTGACAACTGAGTGACACAGAGAGCAAGACCAATTTGGACATGTCAGGAGGCTCTGGGAGAAATTTCTCTGAAAGGAGGAAATTAATAGAATAGCTACTGTGTCCAATTAATTTGAGAGGAGATTTAGACAATTAATAAAGCGTTTAGGAGGAATAAGTAATAACAACAAAAAAATAACTTTAAGAAGTCCAAGCGAAGTTACTGCCAGAAAAACAAACAAACAAGATTTAGTTGAAATATGAAAATGCATCATCATTGACATATATAACTGAGGTGTCAGTGGCATTTTCATAGTCAAAATTTGGGTTTTTTTATTTAGCCTATATCATAATAAAATTAAATTAAGGGAAAACTGCTTTAGGAAAGTTGTGCAGGTATAGTGAGGGTAAGAGGGAAGAGAGAACGTTAAATTCTCTCCTTTCCTCCTCAGTAGTCAATATGTGGTGCCTAAATAGAAAGTAAAATAAAACAAGAGGTAGCACTAAGAAAGCAGTTATGGAAGCTGAAAGTATTTCCAAGGCTGAGGGAAAGAAAGTAGCTGACTAAGAAGAATTGGAGGGTGACTGCTGTTTTTGTTAGCAAAACAAACAGAGCAAGCTAGTTCCAAGTCAGTGCTCAAGACATGATCCCGATACTCCCGTAGCATTCCCTAACTGGACTAATTATTAGTCCCTTATTTATGTATGCTTTAGCAAGCCACGCTACAAATACGAAATACACATAAATGCATACACACTGACACTTACAACTGAGCCTAATTAAAAAGTTTTCTAAGTGTTATTTAAGCTCTGATAGTCACTCTTGAGCTGATTATATATATAATTGTGTGTGTGTGTGTGTGTGTGTGTGTGTGTATGGATATAGAGATACTGATCCAGTCATAGTGATAAGCATGGAGAATAACATACAGATAACATCATATCATATTACAATGATATGATAAATTTTAAAAGCAACAACTAAACATTTTATTATTAAACATCAACATGTTTAGGCACTATTGGATGATACAATAATAGCAATAATAATAATAATAATAATAATAATAATAATAGCTAGTTTTTATTGAGAATTTTTATGTGCCAGAGTTTCTTTATATGGATTATCTCATTTAATCCTCATAGTAACTCTAAATGTGCATGATTATTTTTATCATTTTAAAGATAAACATAATTGCTTTCATCTGTGGTACTCTGCAGAGATGTAAGCATTTTGATAAATATCTGCTTAGTCTTCATCCCATTTTATACAGTTTCTCTCAACAGCATAGAAGATGTGAAATGTGTCTTAGAAAAAAAAATGACAACTAAGCAAGTGACCTGCGTGACAATATTTCAGAGAGTGGTTAAACAGAAGCTGACTTTAGAAAGGCTTTCAAGTAAATATATCTTTTCAAATATATAACTTGTGTGTAATCTGTTCATAAATGTCTTTTTAAGCCCTCTCGTAGCACAGTTGGCTTTATTATCTGGGGATATATTTCAAAGTACATTATTTACACTATTAGAATACGCAGGTATGACTGCTTATTTAAAATGTTGGTGTGCCAAAAAAATGTACACACATTTTAAATGCTGTTATCTATGTATTACTTTTTGAAGTTGAATTGAATTACAGTAGCAATGTGTAGCACGACATGGCTCAAAAGATGTCTTAATCAAATGAATGCTAGCATCACCATATGACAATCAGGACAAAGGAAATGGCAGAAACATGGTTGTTATTTGAGGAACCCAAATCCATTTTAAAGTGGTATTTGGAAATTGAGAAACTTGTTTGAGTTTCCCCCACATTCTCCTGACTTACACCCCTTGACTCCTACCTATGGGGGACCTTAAAGGATGTGGTGTGCCATAGAAAACTGGCTACACTGGTGCTACTTTGGGAAGAAATTGAAATGGCGTGTGAAGCAATACAAGTGGACACTTTGGTCAACATTACTCTAGCAGTAGTTCCAGTAATTAGAAGTTCTGGACGCTGATGGTAACCATTTTGAGCACCTCTTGTCATTGCAGATGTCAAATGTGACTTGTATTCATCTTTTGTTATCGGTATATATTGAGTATTACGATTTTAATACAATTATTTCTTCTCTTAAAATATGTGTACATTTTTTGGCACCCTCTGTATATATAAACACACACACACACACACACACACACACACACATACACATTCATTTTCTCCTAAATTCCAGAGAAATGTGGAACATTGTTATGTCATAAAATTGTACCTAAAAATTTGTCGGTAAATCTCCAGAAATGCCTTTAGAAATCTCCAAGAACTTTTAGGACTCCTGATAATGAAGGTTTCAAATTCAACCTTCCTTTTCTGAATCTTGGCTTTTATCACTCATGTCAAATGCATTCTTTGAAATGGTGAGCATGAGTGTCTTAAGGAATATTAATAACTGTCCTTGGTGCTTACATTTCAAAAAACCTGCCTGAGTTGTTGAGATGGAGATCAAGGATTTTGAGAAAAGTCGAAGCACTGTCCTGGAATAATCTGCAGCACAAAAATATGCAGGTTAACAGAAAGATCTTCTTATTGTGATGGGTTACCCTCATGAAAAGTGGATCGTGATACAGGAAATATTATTCAAATGAACAAGCAAAACAATTCCAAACATTTCCACAACTCCCTCCTGCTGGACCTGCCCCACAGATGTTAAAATCTGGAGGAAATTTTTTTTTCTTGGTATTTCTCAACTCTCCTTCCATGGCCCTCTCCCCTAAACCAACAGCTGACTTAAAGAGGAAGGCTCTTTAATTTCAACAAGGCAGTGAGAGCCCAGAGCAAATGGAGAACTTGCAGAGAAAGAACATCACCCTTTACTTGATGAAACACTTCCAGTCCTTGCATATCCGTGGTGACAACATTTTGTGGGCAGTTCACAGTCTGGGGCATCCCGGGACCTTAGGGAGATGGTGAAATGATATGTTTTATTGTAAAAAGAGAGTAAAATAATGGTAGAAGTAATACAGTCTCTTTGTATTAATGCTTGGCATGGCTTTTTATCTCAGTGTACTCATCATCGATTATAATAATGTTAATGTAGTGCTCATTTAAAGAAAATTTTAATAACAGGAGCCGGAAATGCCTGAGCACTTTGCTGCTATATTGGGCCATCACATGACAAGTTTCTTGACATCAAAATACAGCTTGTTTAAATCATCCTCCTTAACTACCTTGCTACCTTATTGTTGTCATTGTTTAAGGGGGAGTGAGGTCACTGCTCTTTTAGGATGACTTTTGTTAATTAGAACATTTTGACTTTGGTTTTTAGCTGCTGTCATTTTTCATTATTTATATTCTATTGATTTTTTGCTGTCGTTGTTTATTTGAATAAGGAAAACTGGTACAATTTAAACATTACCAGAGAGGGAAAAGTTCAAATGGTTTTCTTGACTTGTAAAAATTTTTAGATAAGTTGGTTCTACAAACATAACAGCAATTTCCTTTTGTGACATAAAATATTACCCATGTGTAATATTTTATTTACAAAATAAGGCATTACTCTTTTGTAATTCCATCTACTTATCCTCCAACACAAATTATACCGTTTTATTTTAAAATCTAATGGATTTAAGGCTTTCTCATTTTTTTGTTCTTCAGCTGAATGTCTGGGTAGGGAATAAAAGTAATATTTATTGGCTATTTACTTTGAAAAATACAGGGCTTTTCTCATTTAATCATCTAAAAACATTTTGTAAATGAAAATATGACCCTCGTTTTTCTAAATAATGAGCAGACCCATACCAGTAATGTAATTTGCTCAAGACCGTCTTCCTAACTTCAAAGCCTGTGCCAAGTTCACCATATCACTTTGTAAGTTATGGAGATGTCTAATCACTATGTTGTACACCTGAAACTAATACATTACTGTTTGTCAAGTGTACTGAAATTTTTGTTAAACATTATAAATAAATAAATAAATAGATAAACAATAAAATAGGCAGGGGGGAAAAGAATGTAATCTTCCTGATGGTAATGGAATAAAAAAGAGTACATAGAAAGAAAGCCCTGTGTTACTTTTAATACAGCACCTCCATGTATCCTTTATTTTCCTCACTTTACTGATACATAATCTAAGCTATGGAGAGGTTTGGATTTGCCCAGGTCCAGATGCAACGCAGTGAATTCAGGACAGAGTTACATGCCTTTCTAATTGCACAGTTAGAACTGGGAAAATTTTGCATTGTGCAAATACAGAGTATGAATTTCCCCCCTTAGGTTTATAATAAACTATCTAAAGTCTGTTAAATATAGAAATTTGTGAATTTGTTTAAGGAGTTTTTTGCACCCCAAATCACAAAACTATAGTAAGCTGTAGATAATTACTAACTGTTTTGTATGTCCATGGAGTATGTAATGATCAACCAGAACTCCATTTGGAAAGAGACAGCTGTAATAAGAACAAACAGAATACAATGATTTGACCTCATAAAGGAAATGGAAGTTCACAAGTCTTCATGTTTATAATCACATATGAATGCATAACATATCAAAAATACAGAGTATGAATTTTCCCCCTTAGGTTTATAATAAACTATCTAAAGTCTGTTAAATATAGAAATGAAAAGGGAGACATGGAAGAGGGGGAACTACATAGAGTGAAAAACAACCTTTTATAACCTTCAGTATTAGCAGTTCCTATGAACTAAATTATAGTAGAGAAAAGCAAATCTCAAGTATCAACAAAATAAATGTTTGTGTTTGAATGTCTACCCACTGCACACAAACATGCATGGTATTGATCTGGTAGCTTCAGATGTTATTCATGCTTGTGTGAAGAAGCATCCATGAAGTAGACAACACTTACATTAAAATAATTGATCTGCCTCTGAACATCTACTATAGATTAGAAAAATTGACATTTATTTTATAACAGGTGTTAGAATCACTGAAATAATTTTAAAATTCTCATTCAGAACGAAACATGTCATTTTAATATTGCATGGCTAAGAGGAAATTACACTTGAAATCTCCACAATTTTACTAAGTGATGTCACCCCAATAAATTTAATAAGGATTAAAAAATCATTAAGAAGTGGTTTTTGTGAAACACAAATAATCGTCATTAGCTTTCTAAGACTTTCATCCAAAGGGCTCTAATAAGCCCTGTCTCTTGAGAATGATACAAACCAAGTAAACATTCAGACATAAATCTAGGGCAGAAAGCAAATGTTTCTAGAAAAGAAATATTGACTGTTTTCTCAATTTGCTTTGTACAGGCAGAACAAACATACAAATTAACCAACAACCTTGTTTCTTTATGGATTTATTACCAAAGTATTTATATTCTTACCACTTTACCTCCTAATACAAAATTAAAATATTCTAAATGGAACACCAGCTATGTTGTTCATATAGAAATTTCCCCTTTAGAATTCACACTTAACAAAGTGGCATATTTGAAATATGTTCTAATTACTCCTGGGTAAATATTACATGTTTAACAATAATATTTACAACTAAAAGCAATTTTAAGAAAGAAAATAAATACATGTGTCAAAATCATAACATTTAACCAATGAGTAATTCAAGTACACAAAAAGGATGGAAGAGATGTAAAGATATGGAAATACATGTTAGAAAACTACGACCAAAGAAAGCACACCTATGGTTCCTAATACTATACAATATGAATTTTCTTAATATGCATGTGATCTCATAGGATTATCAGCCACTTCTTGCCACTGTGAGAACCAGCAGAAATTTGTGAGATGGATAGCTAAAATAAGTAGCAATAGGTAACCAACTTCAGAAAACTGTATTTTGTTTTTAACAATGGAGATTTAACTTACTAGCTAAAAGACTGTCAATGAGTTTGTGACAATATGCTTAATTTCCATTACCATATTGAGTTAAAAGGTAAGAAATTCTGCTTCCATTGATAAATCAACTAAAGAAGAAAACAAGTTGAAGTTCAATTTTTATTCCCAGTTTTCATTTGACTAGATAAGAAATTTAACATGATCTGCATTCACATACAACATCATCTTGTACTGATTTCTGTTTATAACCCTGACTGATTACTGCCAATGAAGCCATGCTGATAAATTCAGTCTCATATGTAAGATTTAGTAGCTTTTGGTGATGTTTTATTTAAATATCAAATTGGTATGAAAGGGATTGCAGAAAGCATTAACAATTTTATTGGGATATTATTTAGTCAGAAAGCTTGAAGCATGAATATTTATTTTTAAAATTTTAATGAGTAATATAGAAAAAGAAGACAGCAGGAATTTAGCTTTTAATTACTATTAGAGTTATGCTTTTTTCATTGCTTTGACATTTCCTTGAGTAATGACTTGAAACACAACATCTATAAGGACAGCATTATACTTTTCTTGAACTATATTAACTGTATTATCACTGTTTTACATACTCAATGTTTTCTTTGCTTATTGCATATTAAAAACTGCCTTAATAATTTTATGATTCTAAAAGACTATTGGTTCTTTTCATAGTCATTCCTCTAATCTTATTTTAAATCAACATGGAATATTTTAAAACTATACTCTTTTTTTCAAGTGTAGTCACAACTATGATATTCACAAATAGCATCTATAATTAGTTATCTTTTCAAATCTTTCATATTCTTAAATTATGGTTGTCTTAGAATTAATTTCTTTATTGTTTAAATGGAAGAAACTAATTAAAACAAAATGTTATAAAAAAACAATATTTTTAGCTGATAGTCAAATCATCTACAATCTAGAAAATCATGTTTTTCTCCTAATATATATAAATTAACGTATGAGCATACGTAATTAATCAGGATTTGGTGGCTAGATACACTATTAAGCAATGTTTACATAATGTATTTTATCTTAGTGACATAAAAATTGCATAAGAGACTCTTTGAGGTAGCTACTACTATTATTACCATTTTAGAGATAAGGATATTGAGATATAGGTACAATAACTTGCCCCAGGTCACAGAGCTGCCAAGAGACAGAGTCTGAGTTTGGTCTGAGAATCTAATGATAAAATCTGGACTCCGACTTCTCTCTACTGATAGATAATGCATGTTTATCATCTGGTTCAGTAAACAAGTTTTGACTAAATATTTTAAAACCAGCTGTTTGAACACATTTATGATTTATTCAGGGATGATCTAATCAACGTGAATAGCTGCCCTATTTTTTTTATTGTTGGAGGAAGCGGCACATTCTGTCCCTCACTTGACAAGGGTATTAAAACAGGTAGACCTCGGCAGCAGGTCACCCTCTCAAAAAGGCCAGCATAACTCTGGGTCAGAAATTCACCCCATGAGACAGAAAGGAACTGAAGGAATTAGAGAGAAAAGGTCCTGTGTCAACGTGGCGGCTACGTCATGCTGTTGGAGCAAACTGAAATTGTGGTCCAATTAAAATGCCCTTCTCTCTGCATACAAGCTTTTATAGCTGAAAACCTCCATAGAAATATAAATATGAAGGAACATGAAGATGAATAAATTTCACCTTTGTTAATTCAGTACTTTAACCTCTCTAATAATGTGGATATTGGGCCATGTAACTTCTTGCTATTAATCTTTTGCTCATCGTGAACTACCGTACGTTTTCTCAGTTTATCCTATCAGAGTTGGCAGTGCATACCAATATTTTGTTCTAGTACTCAACCAGGTTTTTGTCTTCTTTTATTATTTCCTAAATCAACATCACCAGAACAAGAAAGATTGGACATTGTATTTTTATATGAAATTATATGCTCATCTATCTGTTGTATTTTTAATGTCAGGTATAGCTTTCCAAAAGTTGTAAAACATCATACAGCAATAATGAAAGTGTAATCATGTTGAGTGAGATAGAAACTTTCTGATCTCAGAGTTCTCTATAATCAGAAACAACCAGATACCATGGCCCAGAGACAGATTTTTCTCAGTCTAAAAGAAACATGGAATGGAGAGAGAGTCAGCAGTGCTCTAAAAGGCTTGTCCTGTCCATATAGAAAATCCTGGGCAGGAACAAATCAAAAATGACAAGCGACAATAACCATATTTGAGAATGTCTCAGATAACTTTGTAGGAGCTAATTCAGTGTGACCTTTTTTAATTTAAAGAATTTGCTCCTTGACAGTACTGAGAAAATCATCTCAATGTATGTGGGCATAGAGGAACACAGGGGTACTTGAATAAATATACTTTATAAAACTCATTTCTAGTATTTTATTATAGCATTCATCTAGTATTGTTTCAATGATATCTCCCAATTTACTCATTAACTGTTATAATTTTTAAAAAATCCAAACCATCAAGATACTTTCTAAAACTCAGTACAAATCAAATAAAAATTGTCATTTAGTCTGAAAAATAAAAAAAGTTCTTAAATCTACATTCACAGTAAATGAATGATACATTGGGTTGTCCAAAAAGTCAGAGTTGCATTTTATGCTAGTAGATGGGTATACACATCTTTAAATGTAACTAACTTCTTTTTTTTTTGTTTTTTTTTTTTGTTGTTGTTGTTGTTGTTTTTGGTATGTGGGTAGCTCCCTGGCTGGGAATCGAACCTAGGCCACAGCACTGACAGCGCCAACGCCGAAGCCTTAAGCCACTACACCACCAGGGAACTCCCTAACTAACTTCTTTTTAACCTGTGAATTCACCATGTTACTTGACAGCTAGCTGATAGTTCCAGCTTGTTGTAGAAAAAGAAAGTGTATGGTTTTATTAATAATTGTTTGCTCAGCGTCGATTTCAAAATGGAAAATCAGAAGGAATGTTTCTGTCATGTTTTGCTTTATCACTTTCAAAAAGGAAAGAATGCTGCACCCAAAGGAGTTTGTGGTATTGGGCTTCTTCCTTGGTAGATGTCTGGGTGGGCTTCAGTGGCAGCACAAACAGTAACAAATCATGTCTGCGGTGGGTCAGAAATGCTTCCTTACAGGAAATATTCAACCTGAGTTTCGTAGAAGGACTAGGCTATTGGTTGCATCTTTAAAATGAGGGGTCAGGGGATAGGAGTTGAAATCCAAGGCAAGATAGGAAAAAGCTCAGACGTGCAGAATGCATCTTGATTGCTAACACTTTATGGCTGAAGTGTAAGACCGCTGAGATAAAGGTCAGAGATAAAACTGGCAGTCTCATAAACAACAGCCTAAAAGTCATTAATAGCAGGAATCTGGAAAGATTCTGAATAATGAATGGCACAGTGGACATTCATGTCATTAATGGGGAAGATGTGCAGACAGAGAGGAAATGACATTCTGGTTTAAATGCAATAGTGTATATATAAAAAATGTAATATAATATATAATAGTATAAAATAGTCAAGGGGTTTTTTTTTTCTTGCTTAGATCTGGAAGCATTTTCTTAATTCATCTATATAATAAATATCATACTATTTGAAAGAAAAACAGTGGGCTCAGGGTGAGGAAGCATGTTGCAACAATTAGAGTGGTCAGAGAATGCCGTGGGCCGTCCCCGGGCCTTCTAGGGGCCTGCTTGCTCGCGAGGTGTTGCTGGACGTCAGGGGCAGTGGTCAGTCACCCATCTGTGTTACGCCTGCTCCCCGCAGGCGAAGGCAATTTTGTTCAATACCGTTATTCTAGTTCTGCGCACAGTGTTGGCAAAGAGCCTTCAGGCTAACCAGAAAGAATCAACGTTATCTTTTTCTCCGAGGTGTGGATTCAGACTGAGTATGGACAATAAGAAAATCCTCGCGAAATGCGTTATGTATTTTATATTACCCAGAGAAAGCTAAACCAAATAAATCTATCCTCACAGAACCAATTTCTCCTTCATAACTTGTTTAGGTACTTCTAGCTTCTCTTCCCTTTGATTCCTCTCAGAGGTTTTTGGCAAAACTATCTGCAATGGAAATTTCATCTAAGGCTTTACTTTGCCTTGAGTTAAGTTAAATGTGTTGTTTTATTTCTAAAAGCTGAAGTTTTTTTTAACATAAAATGGACATGTAGGGAGAAGAGAATTGCGAGGTTTCTCATTACAAAATGCATTTAAATGTTATTATTTTTTAAATAATTTGGTTTTGACATCTGGTAGCAGTTCTTTGAAAACCTTTCTGCTAAAGGCACGTTCAACCATAGCACGTCAGATTGTGATGTCTTTTACATGTAACGAAGCATTCCTCAATTATCTGATTCAAAATTCACCCCTTTACGAGGAGGTTTATTCCAATGTGATTCATTAGAAAAGGCTTCTATGTTCTCTGCCAAAGTTGACTCATTGCCCACACTCCAGCTTCTCAGACTGAACGTTCTAATTTTTCAAACACACAAAACGTCTATATTGTTGTCTACGTAATATATGCCCAACACCAGAACTTCCATCTCTGGTACCCTCTTTCCACTCTCAATCCTGTAATTCCCCGGGGGGAAATATTCTGCCTTACACTTGTCTCATTGTTTCTTTCTGACATATTAAAATCCCTTAATAAAATGTGTATATTGTCTCTTTATATATCATGTTCTTAGGTAACACCAGACTTTCCTCCACCAGGAATTTATATCCATCCCAGAAATTTATATCCCTATTTTTCTAGCTCCAAACTTGCACAAAGTTTCTTCAACAAGTGGCATTATCTTTTGGCTTGCTTCTTTAAAGTGATTTCCCCTTTCTTTGTCCACTTTCCCTTCCCTGCTGATTCACAACTTCTGGCATCTGGAGTTACACTTCTGCTTTGTTAAGGATAATATAATAGCATTCAAGTAGCCTTGTGAAACCACCTCGTCTTCCATCCTTTGCAAATAGGTTGATTACAACAGTTAAATGTTAGTACATAAAGGAGCTTTATGTAAGTTTATTCACTGTAGTCAGTAAACATGTCCTTTTTCTTCTCGTAAAGCAGAGTATTGCTTAAATTTTCTGTTTCATTTCCTTTTTCTGCCTCAAACATCATCTTACACTTGTTTGATTTTTCAGCTCAAACTTGTTTTTCTTTCCCCCCATTTAATTACACCCGCGTTTGCTTTCGGGTTTTTCATCTCTTGCTCCAGTCCAGAATTGATTGCTTCTGTCCCTGAAGCATAAGTGACAGCTTACACGTTTTCTTTCATTCTTTTCTATTTTCAAAGCCACTCTTTCCCGGGTTACTTACCTTTTCTGTTCGTTTGCTTGTTTTTCTTTTGTGATGTAGTCTGGCAGGGTCCTCTAGAAAGCAGATTCTGGGATAAACATTTAGGAAGATTTGGGCGTGTGCTCTTGTAATCCACCAGCACCTATGAAAGAAGAGAAGGGAACGGTGTGGGACCCAGGGGCAGGTGGCAAGCAGGTGCCCTTCTAGTGAAGGCTTCATCATCCTCCTGAGTCGGGGCAAGGGGTTGGGTCTTTATACCCCCTAATGGATCACTCCCTGGCTACGTGCCACCCTGGAAAGGGGACAGTACCGTCATTTACTGTCCTGTTTCAAACGGGACATCTGTCAGCAGCACTCCCAGCAGCTGAACTCTGTGTTCCACACACAGTCCTGGGGAGCTTCCACAGGGGTCCTCTAGGATCTGTTTGTTTGTTTGTTTGTTTGTTGACATGCATTAAAATATATTACAAAAAATTATTCATTTTTTCCCATTGCATTTGACATATGGTATTATATTGACTTCAGGTGTACAGCACAGTGATGAGTCATTTATATCATTTACAAAATTCTCATTCCAAAACATCTGGTCCCCCTGCGACGCCACACATAGTTGTCACGACGTTACTGACTGTGTGCCCTGTGCTGCCCTTTGCGTCCCTGTGACTGTTTTGTAATTATGCATTTGTACTTCCTGATTTCTCGTTCGTTTTCACCCACCCCTGCAGGCCGCCCCCCATCCCCTCCCCAAATCTGGTACCCATCTGATGCCCATGGTGGGATCTTGAAGGCATTCTTTTTCCCAGAGAAACTTGGGAGAGGCAGCGCTCATCACCAACCCCCGTCTAACTGTCAATCACACTCGCCCCTCACTGCACACTCAAGCACTTGACCCAGACCTTACCCTGAAAGGCCACAACTGTTGCATCTGTCTGTGTATTGTCACTATGGAGAAAGGGACTCACGAGAAGTGCCAAGGACCCACGTCGATGCCTCCCAGCTGCGCTGTGGACAAGCAGCCCGGCTTCCTGAGGGTCGCGTTAGCTGTCCCCACCCAGACAGCGTCACACGGCAGCTGACACTTCACTGAGGCTCCGACGGGCCTCCTGGTGGAAGTGCTTCTCCTTCAGGAACCTGTAAACCCACTGTCTTCTGGCTCCTTCCTGTTGTTTCCATCTCCCTGACGCATTTCATCGTCTGTTTGTTCACAGTAAAACCTTTAACGTGCTAATCATTATGATTTTCTAAGTGTATTTTTGTCTTTATTGTAACTGTATGTTTAAGTTTTTATTTTCTTATTGTCTTTTTTGTATAGTATTTGGGGTGCTCTGAGCTTTTCAATCTGTGAATTGATTTTTTTTTAAATTAAAATCTGGGTAAGCATTATTTCTTCAGTTGAGCTTTCTGGGATGAAATTACATCAATGTTGGAGGGCTGGATATTATCCCATGGGTAAATGCTTATCAATTTATTTTAAGTCTTTTTTAGTTAGAATCGTTTCAATTTCTAGGTATTTGTGTGCACTTATATTTTTCTGTGCGATCTCTAGTCTGATGTTAAATCCACCCGTAGATGTAAAATTTGTTGGAATGTTAAATCTATTATTCCTGTCTTTTGGGGGTTTGTTTTAATATGATGTTTCTTCTGTTTTGTGTCATATTTCCTGATTGTTCTAGTAATTCCATATTTTCATGAGGCACATTATGAATGTCTGCATTTTGTGGTTTTAATTTACATTTCTCTAATTTTTTAATTGGATTTTCATGTTTAATGAAAGTATGTTTGTATTTGATTGGAACTCCACAGACTCTACAGTTCAAATTCAGACGAACAGCCTGAAATATTCAGATGAATATTTTTATTTAGATTTATAGTGTTTTCTGTAATAATTTGTAATCATCTGCATACAAGTTCTGCATCTTTTTTGTTGATTAATTCATGGGAACTTCCTAGTTTTATTGTGGTTCTTGGAAATGGAGTCTAGCAAATAGTGTCATAAGTTTTTAAAATTTACCTTTTGATGTCAACTCAGACTTTTTTTTCTTGAGGGTTTTCAAGTCCTCCTTATGTAACGTTTTTAAAGTGCCATCAATAATAGCATTACATAATTTTTTATTGGGATGCTTTAAAAAAATGCCTATTTTAATATTGAAGTCTGATGATGTTTAAGCTGCCTTTTTTTAACTTAATGGGTTCTGGAAGACAAGCCTTATCTTTCCCAAACTTTCCAAAGTTTATCTTTGTTGAATATTTACTTTATAATTCCCAAGGATATCACATGTTGCTGGTGGGAGGAGAGAGTAAAGATAAGAACTGTTGGTTAAGGTAGTTATTAATCTTTATAAACCAAAACCTTGAAAAGGAAGTAAGGTAACTATCCCTTTCCTGATTTTTTGAATCAAAGAGATTTTAGAAGATTTTATAAATTGAAACACAGGGGTTTCACCCACTTGAAATGAAATCATTTTCAATTTAGTATTTTTCATTATAGCCACCTGAACTTTTCACGGTATTTCTTACTGTTTCTTATGTCTCTCTCTTTCCCTGCTTTAGTCTTTGCTAGTAAAGCATCCTACAAACGTCATCCTGTAGCACTGAGCTTTAATCAGTAGTAGAAGAAGGGTCTGAGTGCATGGGGCCGAATGATAGAAGAAGGGATGTGAGAAAGCTGAGGTGGATATATGGCTGTCCTGAAATTATAAATAACAGAAATATTTGCCCATTTTCATTAGATGCAGAATAGAGAACATGGATCTAAATTAGAGCAAATATGCTTGGGTTTAGTTCATTGAAGTAGAAGTGATTCATTTAATTACTTCGACAGGAATGAATTCTAACTACTACTTTGGTCCCTGTAGTTTCTAACAATGCTTTAAACTTGTTTCACAATTGTGCATTCATGGCGTTAGCTCTCTTTTCTTAGATACTGCAGATCATTTGCAAAATGTTTCTAGACATTCCTAAGATTGAACCATTTTGGTTTTTTTTTTAGTATTTATCACCAACCAAATGATGATTTCTAATAATCTTGCTAATTAGAACCTAATTATCTTTGTCATGTTAGTGTCTTTGAGAAGATATAATTGAGTTAACCTAGTCACCTGCAAATAGGGAATAAATTATATTCAAACCGTTTTGCCCGTCTTTCCAAATAAGCTCTGTTCTCTATTGATTGAATAGTTTTCCACAAGTTCATGAGAGAGTAAGGAAAATTTTCTCTTGGCTTTTCTCATGTATTGGGATGTGATTTGCTCTGCCTTTATTTAGCTGCCATCTGTTAATCACTTCTTGTGGATACTTTTAGTGGGTGTGTCACATATCACCTGACTTGTAACATATCTTTTAGTAAGTAGGGTATATGCTATTAAAAGCTAAAGATGCTGATTTCGTGATCTTGAAAAGAGGATCGTAAAATTTTAATGTAAGTAAAATTTGTCTCTGCACAAATTGTTTTCCCACAGCTCTAACCTAAGTTGTGAATTTTCATTCTAAGACCAAACAAATTAGGTACTGCTTGTGTCAATACCCTCCATAATTTCTCAGAGACTATTTAAAAGGACCCTGATGAGAAATTAAGACTTATCTGGAATTTAACTGTATGACATTTTGAACTGTTGTAATTTGACAAATGTTTCCTGCATAATAGAAGTGACATAGATATCCAGATTTGTGCTTTTGCTAATTGTGGATTATCACAGACATTAGTCACTAGTCCGACTCTATTATAAAGTTACACTCTCAAATATGAAAGCAATCTGGAAAATTCTCCATGTCTGAGAAAAACATGGGGCATGTGAAAGACTAAACACTTTGGGGCTCAGGGGTAGCAAAGCATTTAAATTAACTTTATAGGCCTGTCACTAAAAGTACTCTTTGCCATTACAGCTCTTGTACATAGCGACAGTTGATGGGCCCATCCAGATATGGTGGACACAGCCTTAGAAACACTGTATACTAAGTTTTGATCACTGCAAATAAAATTATGGGTTCTCTGTATTTGATACAAATGAGTTTACCCTGTGTTCAGTGAAATATTATTTCAAAAAATATAAAATATTCTTTAAATTGTACGTGTATTTTTATAAGATTATGTCTGTACTACATGCTAAGCATTATACTACGTATCTGCTTCATGCGACACCATTCACCCTGAACAACATTGCAAATCCATTATTATAGTCATTTTATAGAAGAGTGGAGCTGCCTAAGAAAGGTTAAGTAACTTGCCCAAGGTCACCCACTTAGCAAGTGGCAGAATTGCACTTTGAATAAGGTTTGGCGAAGTACATCACAGCTTTCTGCCTGTACACACGCTACGTGTGAGGAAACTAAAGTGACCGTGCAGGTGTGTTAAAAAAAGAATGTGACCGCTGGTTGACGAGCGCTTGCTTTTCACACTTTGCAGATCTGGGGCATAGAGTAACGCCTGCTCCTGCAAGGCATCGCCTTCCATTGCACTTAGCTAAACTATGTAAAATTCTCAGGTTTTCCCGGACTTCTTAGTTTGACGTGGCAGGTTGTCGATGGAGAGGAGGTCTGTGGGTGCAAGAAGGGTAGTTGTCCAGCAGCAAGAAAGTTCTCTGGGGAGCAGGATGAGCTACATGATTTCCCGGGACCCAGGATAAAAGAAAACGGTGCCACTCGGCGTTCAAAAGGCAGGAAAAGTCATTTTCCTTTCTCCTTCTGGTCTCTCTTGAATTGTCCTGGGGATTTTTATTTCTTGTTTATTCTCAAGCGTAGCATCCACTCAGGGAGAGCGCAGTGCCTCACAGGCCTTGGGCCCTACGGTTCGCACGCCTGCCTGGGCCCGGGGCCGGGACAATTCTGGAGGGGGACGGTGGGAGGCACGTGTGCAGGGGCCGCAGAGCTCACTTACGGAGCACACTTCCAAGTACAGAACTCCTAATACCCTCAAGCTGGCAGCCACGGAGCCCCGCCGGACCCCTCCCTCCGAGCGCGGAACCCTTTGCGGGTCTGGTGATTTCGTAACCGTGACCGGGAGGCCAGACTGGCCGGCGCCCGCCTGCCGGGGGAAGCCTGCGCGACCCTTCGCTCCACGTGCCTGGCCCTAGACAATAGGTGACAACGAGCGAGCAGCAGCGTGCACATTGGTTGGTTCACTGTCATTTCGTTGTAAAGTGGAGGGGAGAAAAGTAGGGTTTCTCACCCAGGCCCCCCGTGTGCGCGAAGTTTGCACGGGCCTCTGGGCCTGAGTGCGCGCTGTGACCACGGCTCCTGAGCTGCTGGGACAGGCCGTGGCCGCCCGCCCCGCTGACCTGCAGTAAACGGGCTGACAAGTCCTTACCTTGCTGGTGTTCACCAGCCTTTCTTAGTATATGTCTAGCTCACATGTGCTTCAGCATTTAATATAAATGTTTTGGGGCTCGGTTCGGAGGTTCGGTGAGGTTTTTGTGACCCGATGTGTGCTCTAGGAACTTAACTCCTGTTTCTATCAAGTAGCCTGTGGTAAAATTTATTTCCTTACACGTCGTTTCTCTTAAAGTTGCAGTCTCCAAAACACTACCCATGATGTAAAGTGAGGACTTAACTGAGGCTGACCACAGGTACTGTTTTAAATGGGACCGAAAACAACAGAACTGTCCCATTTCACATGGTACGTCTGGTCAGCCTGGTCTCACTGGGCTAAATTCAAGGTGTCAGTAGGCTGAGCACATGGACCATGTGAAACGGGGCAGTACCCTTGTCTTCTGTCCCGTTTAAAACAGTACATCTGGTCAGCCCAACTTAACTGTACTTAAATTCCACTGTACTTTCTCACCTGTGTCATTTGGAGACATTTACCTATTATTAACTTAAGTTTTATTTGCAATGTCACTCCGTATGCTGGTAGGTAGAAGAAACATGACAGGGATATAGAGATCAAGAAAGAAAAAGACAGATTGGTTTCATTCAATATAACAATGAAAACTGCAAAATCCTTAGGTATTTAATCCTTTGAAAATGAAAGCAAATGTAAAAGAAAATATACTAACTAGCTCTGACTCTTGGGGGATGCTATACATTTGACAGTATTTTTTTTTAATGTTCTATATATAGAAGGTAAAAATGTAGTAACCTCCATTATAATATATAGAAGCTGAAGGTCAGAGTTATCTAAGCTTACATAGCTAGATGAGGTCAGAGAACAGAATTTGATTCATTTCTTTTACAACTTTAATGTGTAGTAATTTTATGTGTCTTTTTAAAGTATCTTGCTTTAACCATCATCCAGAGTTTATATACAAAGTTTGATTTAAATCCAAGCTATATAAGGGACTGAGTCAAGGCAGAGAGAGCTATTAATAACATGTCCAAATGCCATCATAAGACTCTGATTTTATCTGTTCCTCTGGGCAAAATGCAGCCAATGGTGTCCTTTAAAGATTTAAAGGTTTATAAGTGAGTGAGCGTAATTCTATTAGATCCTAAATCTTGTATTTCAATTAGAAAATTCAAAGAAGCCAGCATGGCTTGGGGGCTGAAAGGGCAGAATGCAGACATAATCAATAAATAATAACAACTTGGAAAATTTTCCTTAAAGGAATAGATAGGTAAGTTTAAATCACATTACAAGTTCTCCTGCTAGCTTTTTATTTATTTATGTATTTATTTTTGGAGGGGGATGGAATTGAGAGAGAGAGAGAGCTGTTGCTACATCACAGGTTCTGCTAAATAAAACTGTAAAATGCAAGCTACTGCTTGTCAGTTGACAAGCTGACTGTATACGAAACGTGAAGTGACACTGTAGTGCTATTACTTCTTGGATCAATCACTTCAAATCTGTCCTTGTCAGAAAAGAACCCCTATTCTCTGTCTTTCCCGCCCCATTTCTAAATGTACCTTCTATACATACGTAAACAGGTTTTAATTTCCGGTTAACTGGTTTGAATAGCTGTGTTCAATTTCATTATTTTAATATAAGAGATGGTGGAGTTTCTGATGTGTGTGTGCGCACACATGCATATATATATATATTTATTATATATTATTTATTATATATGTAATATATATTATTTATTTATTTATTTATTTTTATTTATTTTTTTAAATCTCAAAACCACATCTTGATGGTCTGGAACAGACAACTAGTTTCTGCTGTAATTTACTTTTTAATAGAATAAAGTATGTTTTTTTCTCAATGATAGGTATTCTTCCTGACTTCTATCTCAGTATGACACTCCTGTGTGAATTTGTAACTCACAACGAAGGAAAAGAATGGAGGGAAATGAATGCACAGGGAGTAAAATGCCATCTCACACCGGGTGCTTTGTAAATGTGAGCCAACTTGTACAGAGCCTTTAGGCATCAGGAGAAATGGACCTGAGCCAGAACAGAGGAAAAACATATCCAAATAGAGAAAGTTTGCTCAGCAAATTGAAATTCAAGCCTGAAATTGAAAAGTTTGAGCTAAATCTATTGCAAAGGGCACATTTAATCCTCGACTCAATTTTTTTTTAATGCAAAGTTCATTAAATATTGATTTTCGTTACAGATTATTTGCATATTTCCAATTCTCCCCTTTCACTTAATCTTTTAACATAATAATTATCATTCAGGTAAATGGGAATAAAAACGTAATGCTAAGTATTTGCACAATTTCATCTGTTTGCTCACAGAAGCTGTAAAATATACTCTTCTGTGTCATTATAGCTCAATATGGAAAATTTAATTTGGCATTATCTTCTCAAGGCAAATACCTTTTATATCATTGTGTAATATGTTTAATAAAATACAGTTTAGGTATAAATGGGAAAACTTAAGTTAAATACTGTGTGAGTACATTATTTGGGCTATCAAGCTTATGAATATGAAAGTATTTTAATGTACAAATTAATATTAGGAGGATAAGTAAAATTTAATTGACAAAATCAAAAGAAAAAGTGGAGTTAATTATATATTAAAAATTGTTTCTCCTTTGTGGGCTTACTTGAAGCATAGAGAGCTATCTCTATTTCTAAATTTTGATTGATATTATTATTTATCAACATTTGAGATATACGGTTTTTCATGTAGAGCTTCAGTGGTGAATCTCAGCGTACTATATAAATTTTCTGATTCTTTTTCTACACACCAGCAGAGGAAAGAAAATAACACATTTATTCCTAAATCATACAGGAGATTGCAATAGATATATATTTTAAATAACATTTACATGTTATCCTTATAAAAACAATACACACTCTGGTTCAAATTCCCAAATTACATAAAAGTGTGAAAAAAGCAAACAAAATTAAACTCCAAGTTTGGTCTCTTAGCAAGTGTCACGTGGCTTGTATGTGCCAAGTAATAGACTAAGTGTTGAGCACTTAGTGGTGAATAAAGTGTAGTATCTTCGCTTTCGGCTACATCTGGTGGTTAATATAGGTAAGCACTATTATTTAATTTAACTTTTTTCAACATCATAGAATTTCTCAGGATACTTTTTTCCCTTTCAACATAAAGATTTTCTTAATTTCATTAAAATTGTCCCCAAAGAGAATTTTTCATGGTTGTAGCTGATAGAACATCATAAATTCTGCTTTCCAAAATCCTTGCCATGATGCTGAGATTTTAGATTTGTTCCAGTTTTCACTATAATAAACAATACAATGAAAAATATATTTATGCATCAATGTATGTTTTGATTATCCCTTATGACAGATAGATAGAAGTAGAATTCCTACAGCATAGGTTATTGGTATCATAAGGGTGTATGGTGTGTGTGTGTGTGTGTGTGTGTGTGTGTGTATCCTACTGATTCTGTTTCTCTGGAGAATAAGAAAGAAATATATGTATTTTGAGATACACACACACACGCATTTATTATGAGGAATGGTTCACGTGATTACAGAGGTGAAAAGTCTCACAGCTTGCCTTTTGCAAGGTGGAGGCCCAGGGACAAAGTCATGTCATTCAATCAGAATGAGAAGCCTGCGAGAAGGTGCTATAACCCCCATTCCTAGAGCAGGCAAGATTGGATGAGATCTCTCCCAGCTCAATCATGATGCAGGAAAAAAAGGGTAAATTCCCTGTTTCTTACTGTTTTGCTCTTATTCAGGCCCTCAAAGGATTGGGTGATGCCTACCCACGTTGAGAGGGGCCATCTACTTTATAGAATCCATTAATCCAAATGCTCATCTCGTGCAGAAACACCCCCGCACAGGCACACACAGAAGTAATGTTTAATCTGCATCACCCCTAGCCAGTCACACTGACACATAAAATTATCCACCACACTCACAACATGTAAAAAGTCCTGATGTACAATGTAAAATTGATTTTCCGAAAGGTCCCAGCAAATTACAAGGTATCTAAGTTATATACAAGTTTCTACTCATCGAACACTTGCAGATTGAATATGGTCTCATTTTATAATACATAATTATTTAATACCTGAAAAAGAATTCCATTATATTTTTGTTCTTGATGACTAATTCAGTAGCCTATCTTATGGTTATTAGCCATGTAGATTTCCACTTCTGTATCTTGTGTTTCACTGAAAATAAGCTGCAACATAGTGATTTCAGACCCTGCACTTTGACACCACGGCTCAGCAAGCTGCACACATACCTATTAGCAGTGCGTGAAAATTCCATGGCTTCACATACTCACAATATTTGATTCTTTTAAACCTCCTAATTTTTCTAATTGCCCATCAGTTCTCTCCTAAGTTACTTCTGTGATTTTATTTTTCATAACCTTTGACCATTTGGATTAGCTTCTCTCTTTCTGCTTTATTACTGGGGGTAGTATAATGTTCTAAATATTATTCTAAGTTTTTGCCAGTTTCTGTGTTGCAAATGTGTCTCCACAATAATTTTGTCCCTTGCTGAACAAAACTTATTGTTTCAATATAGGTAAGCCCATCTGTTCCCTTCTTTAATGTTTGTTTTTTACTCTTTGGGGCTTTCTAAAGCTTTTCTCCAAGATCAGACGTGATCGTGCATGTTCAGGGTGGTATGGTCATGGACTAAAGCTTTTCTCCAAACCATGGCCACAAACATACTGCCCTGCATTCTCTTCTATCAGTTATATGTACGAGGTCTGATGATTCAGTTTGTGAACTTGCCACCATGCGCCTACGTTGACAGCACTGTACAAACAGCTCAGTAAGGTGTCATAACCTTGGTGTATCTGTGTCTCACAGCCGTCTTCGTGTGGATGTGTGGCGGTGTCTTGCTGAGTGGTGTTCATTGTTGTGGCATGTTTTTGTGTGCCATCATGAGAATATTGGAGCTTGAATTAGAGCAACAAACAAAAAGTCAATTCCTTGTTAAACTTGGCAAGAGAGTAAGTGAAATCAGGGACATGTTAGTCCAAGTTCATGGGGATGATGCCATGAAGAGAACTACAGTGTATAAATGGATTAAACATTTTTCTGAGGGAGGAGAAAGCATCACTGATGAAGAGAGGTCAGGGTGGCCAGTAATGAACAGAACTAATGAAAGCATTGCAAAAATTTGTCTAATTGTGTGTCAAAATCATTGGCTGACTGTGAGAAGCATAGCAGACTAAGTAAACATGGGTAGAGAAACAGTTAGGAAAATCTTAACTGAAAATATTGACATGAGAAAGTGTGTGCAAAAATGGTCCTGAAGGAGCTCACCAATGAACAAAAGCAAAGGAGAGTCGAAGTTTGCCAAGACCTTTTGGAGAGGCACAACGATGTTTTGGGCTGTGTGATCACTGGTGATGAAACATGGGTGTGCCCATAAGACCCTGAAACAAAGCATCAAACTGCACAATGGAAGTCAGTCAATTCTCCACGACCAAAAAAGTTCCGTCAAATCAAGAGTCGAAACGATGTTGCTAATCTATTTTGATTATCAGAGGGATTGTTCATTATTAATTTATACCAACTGGATAAACAGTCAGCCAGGTTTACTATTTGGAAGTGCTAAAAAGGCTGCGTAAAAATTTTAGATGAAAACAACCTGAACTTTTCACCAACGATTCAGGTTTCTTACATCATGACAATGCACCAGCTCACACGGCACTGTCTGTGAGGGAGTTTTTAGCCAGTAAAAAAAAATAACTGTATTGGAACACCCTCCCTACTCACCTGATCTGGCCCCCAGTGACTTTTTTCTTTACCTGAAGATAAAAGAAATATTGAAAGGAAGACATTTTGATGACCATCAGGACATCCAGGGTCATATGATGGCAGTGCTGATGGCAATTCCAGAAAGAGTTTCAAAATTGCTTTGAAGAGTGGACTGGGCATTGAATTGACATCAGTGCACAGCTTCCCAAGGGGAGGACTTGGAAGGTGACCATAGTGATATTCAGCACTGAGATAAGTAGCACTTTTTCTAGGATGAGTTCACAAACTTCATTGTCAGGCCTCGTATATACTTAGGCATATATCTATCTATTTATCTATCACTTGCATCATTTACTTATCTACATGCACCTCTGCCCTTTTTTTAAAAGAATAAACTGTCTAAAACATAAGTATCAACAATTGTTAAATAGTCACAAGCTAGTGTTGTCATTCTCACATATTGAAAACAGAACTTTTGTGAAGTATTTCAAAGGCAAGGTCACCTTGTCAATGTTGGAAAGAAAGTATTATTTTGTCTCCCTCTGGATATCTTTTCTATTCATGTCATTGGGGTTATATTTTCTGTCAAAGTTTTTTACTATACATTTAACCTTTCTTTTTTTCACTTGGGATATTTTCCTATCCAGAGGAAATGGGAATCTACAATTTCAATCTGTCTTCATCTGGCTTTTTTATAAGAAAATATTTTAATCCTTTACTGTTGCTTTTATAAAATGGTACAAAATAAAAGTTATCCAACATATCATAGTTTTAGAAATTGTTTTAAAATACACATGTATAGTAGTTAAATTTATATATATTATTTTAATATATTATTTTTCAGGGAATTGTAATATGTTTCAGGGAACTAATATGGCTAGATCTTTGAAATCAAAGAATAGAGAGGGAAGCAGGATAAGAGTGTGCATGACAAGTAGTTAAGGGGTTTTAAGGAAGATTGTTATTATAGGGTCATGTTGTGTTTTGAAAGGATCATTCTTCTAGGAATATGGTGACTTGGTTGGACGTGAATAAGGCCAATTGTGAAATTTTGCAATGGTTGAAGAAAGAGCTTTGGTGACAGGTGTTAATGCAAGGCCGAGAAGTGGATGGAGATTTCCAGGAAGCACCATTGATGGCACTTGTAGCTGCGTTAGGTGGGACGGATGAGTAGGAAAAACGCAGGAGTAAATGATGGAAACTCACAGGTCTGTGGGCAGGCAGCAATGATTTGGGTTCCATATTCTAAGATAGAAAGAAGGAAAGCCACATTTTAAGGGTTAAGTTGCTGAGCTCAGTCTTCAATTGAGCTCATCTTAATACTACCCAAGCGAGATAGCCACTAAGCGTTGGAAATATGAGCCAGGAAGTAACTCTGGCATAATCTTAGAATATTTGGAAGTAAAACCACCATTGGTTCTTACCCAGAGTTCTACTAAAACCTTCTCCATGATCTAACTGTCTAGATCTCTGATGTCATCTCACATGGTTCTTAAATTCGGTCGCTAGGGCCAGACTACTCCAGGTTTCTTTCCACCTTAGGCTACAGCGAGCTTTTATTTCTCTTAGTGTTTCTGCCCTAGCTACTTCTTCAGTACAGGTCGTCCTAATAGAAGATGATGTCTGTCTCTCTGCCTGTATATTTCACCACCTACATTTAAAATAATGTGTTTGCTGTATATTGCTGCTTATTCAAGTAGTGCCTGGACTCAGTACACATTTGTTGAATGAAAGAATCTACATCTGGCTATGGGAAAGGACAGGATAACCAAGGAGAGTTGAGAGAGGAAAGGAGAGAGCCTGTGATAGAACCATTGTAACACTGTCTATTGACAGATAGAAGAAAAGCATATAGCATATTTGAAAGCAGAACCTGAAGTGGAGGAGGAAACCCATAAATAGGAAAAATAAATTCCAGTTGAAATAATGGACAGAGTGAAAGTGGGGAAGGGATGATAGTGAGTACACGCTCGTTTTATAAAGATGCATCCCATCAAAGGAAGCAAGAGTTGAAAATGTGCTAGCTAAGGAGAGCTTTTTGGTCATTTCTGTTGCTCATTTTAGTGTGTTTCTTTCAAATACGGTAAAGACTTGGGTTTATTAGAAGTCCTGCCCAGGATGAATCAATAGAGTAGGGGAAGAAAAAAATCTAAGTACAGATATAAAATAAATCGAACCTTAGTTATGAGGAAATACAGTTATGTCTTCCATTGTAAGGGAGTAGGGGGAGACAAAAACGCAAGTACATGAGGGCAAATTGGTCATCTTGGAAGCAGTAAGTTAAGGGGATTTGCGTGAATAAATATTGTGTATCTGTAAAACAGGAACTAGAACAACCTGCTCAGAGCGAGACAAGAGGTGAAAACGTCATAGGCTTGAGACCAGCAGAGAATAGAAAGTATTAACCGTTTTTGTCCCCTTCACAAATTGTGGTTGACTGTCAACCAGAGATAAGGAAACTCCACTAAATGTCCCCCCTTGCCTTACAAAGAGTAATGCATTCATAGCCTCGGTGTCCTTTGTAAGCCACTTTCTGCACACAAACTGAAACTATTTATATCAATTTTAGGGCATTAGAGAGGGTCCTCAGGTTTTGCCTTCAGCCCCATACTGGCCCTGTTCTTTCTAACCAAGAGAAATATTTTAAGTGAAAATTGGAGAATTTGTCATCTTGCCCAAAACACTAATGAAAGGGCTGGGTTAAAACACCTTTGACCCTGGAAATGAATAACATAATGGTGTAAATAGGTGTGAGGGGAAAGTTATGCTTGTGTTTTTGGGGGGGTCTTCTATGGAGAGGACACGTCATATAGAAATTGGAATATGGTTCCAGAATTCTGATGGGAGAACAGGAATATATGTTTTGAATTCTACTTCCTTGAAATCAGAATAATCTGTGAACTCTTGGGAACAAGAACGGAAAATGGTAACTATTATAGCTAAAGACCAAAACAGTGTTTTTCTGAGATCAGAGTGAAATTGAGGAAAGACAAGCCAGCAAATAAGGACCTAGAAAAAGAAAACAATAAAGTTAAGAGGAAGGTATTGAAACAAGCTAGGGCCCGACTATAAAGCTGTCAACGTAGGAGAGCATTTGAGATCTTGCTTCTGGCACATGTGGTTAGTTTGGCTCAAATAAACTCATAAAAATTCTCTAAAGAAAAAAAAAAACTGTCAACGTAAGAACATCTAAACCTGTAGAGAATTTTCATAAAATTGTATTTGAGCTAAACAGTGGATTCACCTGGAAGCCAGATCTCAGTGGACTGGGATAAATGCTTTCACAAGGAGCAGTGGGTAGTTTCTTTTCTGCATTTGTGATCAAGGAGAGAATGCAAGGAGGGTTAAAGGTGGGAGAAAGCAAGGTGTGGTTTGAAAGGTTGGTCCCGTGTCAGATGGAGGGCTCAGGAAGTGTGGTCAGGTACTAGAAGGACCAGGAAAGGGGCATTTTGAAGGCATGCTAACCTGGATGCACAGAGACAATGGGCAGGGCTGGTTTAAGGCAAAGATAAAAATAGTAAAAACGTTGTATGCCTGGGGTGTGACTGCCCACCATGGCATTTATGAGCAGATCACTTTGTGAGGTTATTTTTCATAGAAACCCCCATCTCTCTCTCTCTCTCTCTCTTTTTTTTTGATCCACAGAATAAAGGAGTATATTTCAATACATGAGTGAAGATGTAAAAAATAGATAATAGTGTAGGAGACCTTAAAAATGAGAATACAGAAGTGACCCTGAGATTTTATCATTGGAAAATTGCTGCAGACTTTGAGAGGGCAACTTCATTTGAGTGTCTGGTTTAGAGTCAGCGTATTGTTAGGCAAGCGGAGGGGTAGAAACAAGGTGTAAGACTGTCATACCTAACTAGTCACCAGAAAGCTTTTGCGAAGGCGAAAACAGATGGTTTGGGAGAAAGTACAATAGGATAAAATTAAATAGTTTTTGCTCCTTTGGTGTTTCAGAATGGTCAAGCCCTTTGAGTGTTTGCAGGCACTGAGCATGAGTGCCCTTGAAGAGGCAAGGACGCTGGACAGGAAGAGAATAAAGGGGGAAGCAGAGATCTGGAATGAGAAAGTGATAAAAACAAAGAAGGTATGAATAACACATTCGCCCCCTTATGATAAAAGAAAAAAGAGAGGAAAGTACAGATAAAGCTAAGCACGATTTGAATTAGATGTAAGTCACGCGTGGGGCGGGACTGGCCCCGAAGGGAACGTCCACTCCTACAGGGGAGCTAAGTACCTGAGCTGTCAGCACAGGCTCAGGCGTGGGTGAGCTACGCGCATGTGCTTCTGGGCCTTGGAGTCCTTGTCTTGGGCCCTGGTCTCCGTTTACTTCGGTGGAATTAACACCGCATGGCGGGAGATGGCGTGAGCAGGAATTAGCAGAGGGATCAGAAAACAAAGGGGAGACAGTATTGGGGGTGCCGTTTGCTTACCCTTTTATGCACGGAGGTACAGATATGAGGTGTGAAAATTAAGTTCGCTATCTCGTTCTAGAAAAAGTGCTACACCCCTCATTGCTAACTATCACTGTGGTCACCTTCAAAGTCCTCCCCTTGGGGAGCTGTGCATCGACGCCAGCACCTAGTCCACCCTTCGAAGGGATTTTGGAACTCTTTTTCTGGAATGGCCATCAGAGCTGTTGTCATATCACACTTGATGTTTTGAATGTCATCAAAATGTCTTTCTTTCAATTTTTTCTTCATTTTTGGGTAAAAGAAAAAGTCACTGGGGGCCAGATCAGGTGACTAGGGCTGGTGTTCCAATACAGTTATTTGTTTACTGGCTGAAAACTCCCTCCCAGACAGTGCCCTGTGAGCTGGTGCATTGTGGTGATTTTCTTTTCAGCCTCAAGTTGTTGGCGAAAAGTTTGGGTCATTTTCTCTAACTTTTTGTTTCAGGGTCATATTGCTACACCCATGTTTTCTCATCAGTGATAATATGGTCCAAAACATCATCTTGCCTCTCCAACAGGTCTTGACTAATTTTGAATCTCCTTTGTTTCTGTTCACCAGTGAGCTCCTTTGGTTCTATTTTTGCACACACCTTTCTCAGGCCACCATTTTCACTTAAGATTGTCCTGACTGTTTCTCTGTTGATGTTTACTTGGTCTGCTATGTTTCTCACCGTTAGCCAACAATTTTGTTGCACAATTCAAATAATTTTTGCAATGTTTTCATCAGTTCTGTTTGTTACTGGCCACCCTGACCTCTCTTCATCTTGATGCTTTCTCTCCCCTCAGAAAAACATTTAATCCATTTGTACACTGCCATTTTCTTCATGGCATTATCCCCATGAACTTGGACTAACATGTCCCTAATTTCACTTCCACTCTTGCCAGGTTTAACAAGAAATTAAATGTTTGTTCATTGCTCTAATTCAAGCTCTGACATTCTCGCGACAGCACACAAAAACACACCACAACAGTAACAAACGCCGCGCAGCAAGACGCCACCACAGGTCGACACGAACACGGCTGTGAGACGTAGGCACCCCAAGGTCATGACTCCTTACCGAGTTGTTTGCACAGTGCTGCCGGTGTAAGCGCACGGTAGCAAGACAGTCAGACTGTTTCATAAATTAAAACCAAACAAATAAAGGAGTAGGAAACCCTGTCACAGAATTCAGTTTTCCTCAATGGGAAGACAGAGTGAACATGCTTGGATCATCAGAAAAGGTGAAAATCTTAAGTTCCTTGACAGAATTTCTATAATTGAAGTATATTTTTTCTTTCCTATTAATTAAGAAAGGAAGAAAAAGGAACATACCAAAGAATGGTGATAAAGGTAAAAGGCACAATGCTATTTTGGAATCCCCAGCTCGTTATCTCATAATAATTAAATAATATTAAATTAACAATACCATCGATTTTCTTTCAGCACTGAACCCTTCCCCGCACACACGTATACTGAACAACCCATTTAAATCAGTGAGAATTGAAGTCATCCCATTTGCAACTACCATAACTTTCAGTCATTACTTCAAACTAAAATTAAATATTCAAATAATAAGAGCTTGACAGCCTGTTTGTTTTAAAAATCTTGTTTGCTGGGGGTCGCACTAATGTTTAGAACATTTGCAAGCATGCTCTGCTTCTTGGATTATTTGTGTATATCTCTGTCCAAATTAATACCCAACTGATTTTCTCATCTTTTTTTTTTTCATGTTAAATTACACACCAACTCGATTTCATTCATTATTTATAGATTAGCACAAACTCTTTAAAACCCTGAGTAAATTGCTACTTGTGATCTGCAAGTCTCCAAGTCTCCAGTTTAACAATGGATAGTCCTTTTCTCTCTCTTTTTTTTTTTTTCTAGCTTTTTGTCTCCTCACTAATAATATGTAACTTGGAGCAGCTATTTTATTTTCTTCTGTCAGGAAAGCTGTGCCTACATGATTAAATGGCACTCCAGGCTCTGTTATCAATTATACCAATTAAGGTCAAATAGAATGGAACGGCAGTCTTTGTGGTAAACAACGTGGCGATATAAATTGATATTAATTTAAAGACATTCTATGCACCTATGACCGCTTCTTCTGAAGTTATTATTTCTTTCTTGACAGTCACCTATAACTGTATCTCCAAAAAACACATGTTATACTATAGTCCATAAATTGTGGGGGAAAAATTAGGCCCTAGTGAAAATCTGTGTTTGCCAAATGGAATAAGCTATCCTGATACCTTTGATCAAAAATTAGTAGTTGTTTCTTGCTTTTAAAAATAAGATACTTTGAAAAATTATGAATATTAATATTTTTTCAAAAACTACCAACCATTTTGTAATAAATTAAAGTAATAGTTACATTTATATATCTAAAATATTTTTTATATATCTAAAATATACTGTATATATTTTTAAATAGTATTTTAATTTTTAGTTATAAGATAGAATTATTTTTACTTAAACGTGTCTCCCATCTGGGTCATTGATGCTAACTGCTATAAGAACAACAGCAAAACTCCAGACATCTCTGTAGCTTAATGCAATTAAAGTGTATCTGTTGCTCATCGTTTCCGATTGGTTTGCCTCCAAGCAATTTCCTCAGGCTCCTACCATCTTCTTTCTTTCTCTTCAGATTTTGTTGTCAAATTTATTGGGGTGACATTGATCAGCAAAAACATTAACAGATTCCAGGTGTACAATTCTACAGTACGTCATGTATGCTAAGTGAAATAAGCCAGACAGATAAAACCAAGAACTACGTGATTCCACTCATATGTGGAACATAAAATTGAAAGTAACAAGGAAGCAAAACTCATAGACAGTTAATATTTAGTAGTTACCTGAGGGTAAGTGGGGAGAGGGATGGAGGAGAGGGGACAGGGACACAAACACATGGTCCTACCATCTTCGGATGCCTTCATCTTCCTAGAGAAGTGAGTAATGTGAATAATCAGGAGAATTTCTGGACAAAGTTAGTTGTATTATCCAAACCTAATTTAATTGGGGACTGAAAAAAACAGCTTCAGCTATGCATCCAGAAGGAAATAAAAATTATTTGATAAGTATATAGCACTGTTGTTTTTACAGTCTACCCTTCTGCTCACCAAATACTCATTGTACAATATTTCCCATAGTCTCAGCTTCTTCAAATAAAAAAAAACCCCAAATTGTACCATCACAGCATCTGGTTCAGGTGCGGGGAGCTTTGAATGGTGACAGTTGTCTTCATCAGATCCACGCATTGGAACCATCTCCATAGTTCTGAAATTTTTCAATTAAAAATCATGTGTTTTGCCCACGGAGCCTCCAGATACACATACTGACAGTCAGTCACAGCATAAAATTAACAGCGACTCTAGGAGGCACACAGAAGCCTATGATCCATGGCACTTGTGGGGTACAGCTAGGCAGGTATTGTGAAGTTTCACTTCCTTGGTTGGGCCTGATTGTCTTCCCTGGGAAGAACGCCTTTGTTAAAAAGGAAACAAATTCAGGGAAGGTCGTTCCTCCTCCTCCTCCACGGACACATCTAAAATGGTGATAAAGAACATGCCTTTCTCAGCTGCCCAACTTCAAAAGCCCACCTCATGCTGCCAGAAACAGGAGTGTCCAGAAGTTGTTTCGAAGACTGCAGCACCAGAGACTTCACCCAGACGCCCGGCTCTGTCAGTGGGACTGCAGCAGACTCCCAGCGAACCGGCCCGTGGGCACTGACGGACGCAGGATGAAGGTCAGCGGACTCTCCTTCACCGGAGCTCAAGGAACCGGCACTCTCAAACAACCGGCAGACTCTCAAGCAACTGACCCGTTTGCCGGTTGCCTGAGAGTGCTGGTTGCTTGTATCCCAGTGAACGGAGAGTCCGCCGGATTTAAACACTTAGCCAACTATCCGCTTGCAGTCCGTTCCAGATACCAGACAAGTAGTCACAACGACCAGTCAAAACTACATGTTTTCAGACGTGTCCCGTTGCTCGGCCACCTTGCAGTCAAGCCTCTCTCCCTCCCCACCTCACGTCAGACCATCTGATGCCGACGAGCTTGAGTGGGCAGATCGTGTGTTTCCTTTGCTCCTTTGAACCCAGGGAAACGAGTGCCTTCACAGTAAATACCATGAATAAAAACCTAATGAAGCAAAATGAAGTTTTAATAATCCAGTGGAAAAGCTTCTAATTGATTTTAGTTTTCTATAATTGAACTTTCTTAAAAAAACTCTCTTGGAAACTATGGTGAAACTGTCGTGAATGGTCAGTCTGTAAGACGTTGTGCCTAATAAAAATTCAGCTCCCTGCCACATTTTAAAATGCAAGTGCTTATTAGAGTAAAGAATATTGGCCCATTAGTTGTATTATTTTCCACATTTCAGTTGTTATTTCTCGAATCAGTACCAGTGTGTGCCAATTTTGAAATGCATTTGTATGGAAAGCTTAATGTCGAAGGACCGTGTGGCCACTTCTTGCTGAAGATGAAGGTTTAATTAGGGCATCTCTCATGTTCTTTTTACTACTAGCATTTTATCAAATGAGGCACCCCCAATTCAAGCAAAAGTCGTGCTGTAGGCTTTCACTTTAATGACTATGAAACTTCAAACTCTTCTTTCAATTCACTAAATATAATAAAGATTAGGTTTTTTTTCATATTTTGAAAGAACAAAATATTGATACAAGTATTAAAGTGAAAAGGCTTTTAAGGTAGTTCTTGTCCTGATTTGTAAACAGGATGCTTGCTGGAGAAGAAATGAGAAATAAAAGGAAAAAAAAGGAAACAAAAATCTCCAAAGAACTTATCACCCCCAAGATAGATCATTTGTTTTCTACTTTGTTGTGTTTCTCTGTGTCTGTGTTTTATAATAAATGGAATGCCTACATATACAGTTTTCCATTCCATTATTTCCGCATTATTAGTTATGAATTCATGATTTACACTTGATCTTAGCCAAAAGGCCGAGAAGCGATATGAATTCATGATTTAAATTCCTGCATGATACTTCATCATGTATATGTCACATTATTTACTTCATCATTCTTCTATTAGATATTCAGACAGTTAGCTATATTTTACTGACATGAAAATGTCCATAAAAATATCTTGATACGTAAATTTATATATATGTATATATACTCATATATATCTGAAGAATGATTGTTAATTTTGTACTTTCGTGAATTCATGTTGGCTAAGAAAATATGACTACAAAACATTTATGTTTTTGTTTCTGCGAACATTTTGTCTAATATTTAGAAAAACTTGAAGTTTAGTTGCTATAATTATTACATTATGTGATATTTTTTGAAAAAAAACAGTAAATGTTTAGAAGGCATGTGCACTCGGGATTTTTTACTTAAATTTTTTTCACCTAAAATTAAAAGAAATTGAAAGTTATACACACACACACACACACACACACACACACACATATATTGGATGTTCATGTTGGATGTTTCTAGTTGATACAAGACTGCATAAGGACTCTCATCAGCAGACTTTTCCAAAAGAAAAACGCTTAGCTATAATACAAAGAAAAAAACCTGTCATGTACATTTATATGATTTATGTCTAAACAAGTGTCTAATACATGCATAAATAATTGTCATGATTGCCTGTCTTGTTCTAGAGTTTATTTTTAATTAATCAAAGTGTTTGATTAAAAGGAATTTTTATTGTAATTAAAAGATGATAAGCATGAGAGATAAGGGTGGATGGTGAAATAGCTTTTTTCTAAGAAATATAATTTGTTTTGTTGTGTGATTGTTGGAAGATTTTCTCAGACTAGTTTAAACTTCAGCCTCTAATAAATAGGAAGGTTCTGGGCTAGATCTTAGAAATAGGTGAAATCACCACTAAGTAAATAAGTGCCTCTTAAGGTTTGCAGGGACTACATTGATTTTTTTAAAAATTTTTTCAAAGTAAAGAGAAATCACGCACACGCACACGCACACGCACATGCACAAAAGGGCTGTCCAGAAAAATTCCAGCCAGAAATGCCTCTAGTTTTCACATTAGCTGTCTGAATTCTGGACAGCCCTTTTATATACAAGGCAGAAAATATGGTGGTCATCTGGGTGCTACCATAGATATTGTAGAAGTCCCAAGCTTTCAGCATACTGTGTGACCCCAAAACAGAGACTGAGTCCAGATATTAGGGGACGCTCAGGCCTAATGTGGCTTTATATTAAAGCACTGGTTGTGGTCTTGAGTTAAGAATGACTCGTCTAAGCAGTGTCAAAATATACATTTCTTCACCAAATTGTTCTGGGGATGAGGTTGGAAAGCTGAAAAAAAATCCTATGTATGTAAGATGTATATGTGTGTGTGCATGTATATATATGTGTGTGTGTGTGTATATATATGAATGTATAACTGTATATTTTTTGTGTATGTGTGTGTGTGTGTGTGTGTGTGTGTGTGTGAGAGATTCCAAATCAGGAAACTAATAGACATTTTTATTTTTAACTATTATAATTTGTGTCCCTCTTTATTCTCTATTTTAAAAACTGTTTTTATAATGAACAATGTATTGTGTAATTGGTTTATTTCCCACCCTGGATAATGTGTATGTGTGTATCTATGTTGAATTAACTTTAATGACATAAGCATTTTTTTTTACCTTTTATGCACTGCATTTTGCTTAGTTGACACAAACACCATTATGTGGGAGCCCACGGAAATCTTTGGAAAACTTTTCGTTTACCTTTAATTCAGCCATACAGTTTAATGCAACATGTGATGTGAGTTGTAGTAGATACAGTGGGTACAGAGAGAATCAAACTGTACACTTTGAAGCAGCAGTGCCATAGCACAAAGCCGTGAGCGTGCTTTGAATTCTGCGTAGTGATATACTGTATCTCTCTACAGAACTGCCAGGGTGAAGAAAAGGAGCATTGCAACACTTGTCAATGTATTGCATGCAGGCATCGATTCAGACGAATGCAGATGTAGCTAGGTGTCACTTTAAAGCTCAGCTATTTATGTTCTTGGCAGATCGTTGAAAGCAGAACGCATTCGTAGCTTGGAGTTTCACGTAAAAGCGACCAACCATCAGTGCATGGCCGACGGTCAGTATGTCAAGATTAGCATAAGCATGTGCAATATTCATAGTTCTTATTATGCTTTGATTTCACATTTCATTATTATCAAGAAAAGTTAGAGCAGTTAAAAAACAAACTAGGCTTATTTCATTACAACTTTTCAAAACACATTTGTATTTATTCTCTCATTTTCTGCCTTACTCTTGTGGAAAATATTATGTGTTTAAAACTGTCAAATTTATTTAGCGTTAATATTTCAGAGAAGAAAGTATGATTTCTGGAAAGGATATTGGAAATTGTGTGTGTGTATATATTTGTGTGTGTGTGTGTGTGTGTGCCAAAAAACTGTATACACGTGTTAAGAGATGTCAGCGTAGCTCACGCAGTAGTTCGCCGTCATCAGAAGTGTCCGAACGCTGATGGCAACCACTTTGAGCTCCTCTTGTCATTGCAGAAGTCACACGTGTCTTGTATTCATCTTTTGTTATCGGTATAGATTGAGTATTACAATTTTAATATAGTTTTTTCCTTTCTTAAAATGTGTATGCATTTTAGGCATCCTGTGGGGGGAGTGTGGGGGGGGTGTGTGTGTGGGGGTGTGTGTTTGGGTCTGTGTGTCACAAAAATCTGTCATTTGAGATGGAGACAAGGGAGGAGAAAAGTGGGGTAAAAAAGGCTGGTGAAAGGTGAGAGAGACTGATTGAGGTCAGGTCAGACAAGACATAAATCACACCAGAGAGACCCTCCTCCTTTTATTTTAACAACAAGAATTCCCAAGGATTTTAAGCGAGGCATGGAAGTGCTGAAGGTGCAAAGTTAAGGATTTGCTACCTTACCAGTCCGTTTTGCTGTGATTCTAACGCCCCTCCAACGCAGGTCCAACACTAAAGTACCACACACTCCTGGTATGTTGCTAAATTAATCACAGACTCTGTTATATCTAATCAATCCAAGATGATTCAGAAGGCACTTGAGGTCTTGATATACTTCTTGGCCATGGTTGTACATATTGTAAATCAATATAGTTGTATAGATACACAAGTTGCAAAATATTGGTCTGAATTAATCACAACATGATTATATATCTTAAAAGTTGCTTTTGTCCAAAAATTGCTTCTAATAGCTTGCTCATTTTTTTCCTGTTAGTACACATATGATGCAAATATTTGGCATTTTAACTTCTTAGATAAACTTATTTTTATCTTAACTAACTAATAAAAAATTGGTCTGTTATATTTTATATAATGTTTCAAACTGTCCCTTGACTGACAATTCCTTGAGACCAAAGTATGAGTATATTCATGTTTGTATCATAGCAATTAACGAAATGTCAGGTCATCAGTGTTTGTTGATTTAGTAAATGGAAATGAAAGGTACACAATTTGTTTTACGTATGTTCTGCTATAATACATATTTACTGATTCTTAAAATGTCATATTAGTTTAATAGATATTTAATGAGCATGTACTTAGCACAGTAAAGTGTTAGGCAAGTATTGTTGGGTATAAGTGCCTCCCACTTGTTTTCAAATGTTACTTCCATAGAGTTTTGTAGAGAACCATCAGTTTTACTACATTCCCCAGTGATTATCCTTGTTCTGCTGTGTATTTGTGAGTCATTATAAATGCTGTTTAATGAATAAGGTTTCCTCTTCAATTAAAACAAGCAAACACACACACACACACACACACACACACACACACGCATACACATATGTCGTCTATAATTTATTTTTCTGTTTCAAAGATAATTTACTATATAAAATACAATGTGATTTAGAGTAAAAACCTATCCCTTCTTTGAACAATTAGCAAGTGCTAAATAATGATCTAATCCATTTGCATAATTTATTTTGTTGAATAGCTTGAAGCACCTTTTGAGATAAATTCCAGTTATCACTTCATGTTAGAGCAAGTTAGGAAATATTGTTCACAGAAACTTTGAGAGATGACCTAAAATCCAGACAGGATTTTAAGAGACAGGTGCATCCTCAGTTCTAGTGGGAGGCTCAGGACCCGGCGGAGGGAGCAAGACTGCGAACTGATCAAAGAGGAAGCAGGGGCCAGCTGTGGAGCAGGCACCTCCTCTCACGGGCACTTTGTTTCTCTGTTTCTTTGTGTGTTTTTAATTAATCTCGCCATCCTTCCCAATCACAAATTTATGAGATTTTTTTAATAATACATTTTAATTGTAAAATCAATAAAATTTCTATTATTGAAAAAATCAATCTTATGAGCAGTTTTAGGTTTGAAATAAAGTAGGTACAAATTTCCCATATACCTGCTTCCTTCAGCCATATATATATAGCCTCCGCCTTTATCAGCATCACTCACCAGAATGGTGCATTTTTTGTTAAGGATGAACATGCATTGATGCATCATAATCATCTAAAGACCATACTTTATCCAGGGTTCACTCTGGGTGTCGCACATGCTTTGCACCTGGATACACGTATAATGACTTGTATCCATCATGATGGTATCACAGAGTATTTTAACTGCCCTAAACTCCTTGTGCTCTATTTATCTCTCCCTCCCCACCCCACCCAGCATCAAATACCAAAACCAGAAAAAGACCATGAATTTCTCTCTAGGTGCTGCTTTCACTGCATCCCACAATTTTTGATAAACCGTTTCCATTTTTAGCTAGTTCAGAATTTTATTTCATGAGATGCCTTCTTTAACCCACATATTATGTAGCAGTGTGTGGTTTAATCTCCATGTATCTGAGGATTGTCCAGCTGTTGTTCTGCTGTTGATTTCTATTCTATTTTGTTTTCTAACTATACTGCTTTCTGGTCTAACAACAGACATTGTATGCCTTTCATTATTTTAAATGTATTAAGGTGTGTTTTATGTTCCAGAATGTGGTCTATATTGGTGACTGTTCCATGTGAACTTAAGAAGAATGAATGAATTAGTTGCTGGATGAATTAGTCTATAGATGCCAATTACCTTCAGTTGACTGATGATGCTTTTGAATTCAACTATGTCCTTACTGTTTTCTGAACATTGGATCTATTTCTGAGAGAGGGATATTGGTACGTCCAACCATAATAGTAGATTCATCTATTTCTCCTTGCAATTCTTTTAGTTTTGCCTCACACCTTTTGATGCTCTGATGTTAGGCTCATACCATTACAAATTGTACTATCTTCTTGGAGAATTCTCCCCTTTGTCATTCTGCAATATCCTTCTTTATTTCTGATAAATTTTTGCTGTGAAGTCTGCTTTATCTGAAATTAATACAGCTACTCCCACTTTCTTTGGATTAGTGTTAGCACGATATATATTTTTCTATCTCTTTATTTTTAACCTATATGGGAATTTATTTTTAAGGTATGTTTCTTGTAGACAACATGAAGTTGGGTCTTTTTTTTAAAATCCACTTTGACAGTCTCTGTCTTATGAGTATACTTACTGCATTTAAACCATTGTCATTCAAAGTAAGTACTGATGTTTGGATTAAATCTACCATATTTATTGCTGTTTTATATCTGTTGCCTCCTTCTTTTTTTCCTATTTTTGTTTCCTGTTCTTTTTCTGCCTTTTGTGGTTAATTGAGCACTTAATGATTCAAATTCTTTTCTTTCTTAGGATGTTAGTTTTACTTTCTATTTTCAGTCATTGCCCTTGAGTTTACAGCATACATTTGCAATGAATCCAAGACCACATTCAAATAACATTATACCACTGCATCGATTGTGCAAGCGCTTCAAAATAACAAAAGGATCCTAAAACTTCTTTTCCATTTCTAGTATCATTGCTGTTATCCGTTGCACTTACACATAGACATACATATTCTATCTGTATATCTATTTAATATATGTCTATATACATATGTAAGCATACAAAATCAGACACATTTTTGCTATTATTATTTTGAACCAACTGTTACCTGTTAGATCAATTCAGAATAAGATGAGTACAAGTTTTTATTTTACCTTCATTTATTCTTTCTTTGATGTTTTCTTTTCTTTATGTAATCTGTGTTTGTGACCTATCATTTTCTTTTTTTCTAAAGAACTTATTTTAACATTTCTTGCAAGGCAGGCTTACTGGCAACAAATTCCCCCAGTGTTTGTTTGTGCAAGTTTTAATTTGACTTTCACCTTTGAAGGATAATTTTGCTGGGTACAGAATTATAGGTTGCTGTTTTGTTTGTTTGTTTTTCTCTCAGCATTTTCAATACTTCACTCCTTCCTTGCTTGCGTGGTTTCTATGGAGAACTTAGATTTAATTCTCGTCTTTGTTCCTCTATAGTAGGAGTCCTCCTCCCATGCAGCTTCTTACAGAAAGGTTTTTTTTAATCTTTGATTTTTTCTAGTTTGAAAATGATGCCTAGATGTAGGGTTTGTTGTTGTTGTTTTTATTCATCTTACTTGATGTTTCTGAATCGATGGTTTGGTATGTGACATTAATGTGGGTAAATAGATTGGTTATTATTGTTTCGAAGATTTGTTTTCTTTCTATTTTTTTCTTTTTTTCTCATCCTGACATTCCTTTATGCATGTTACACTTAATGTTGTTCTACAGTTTTTGGATAGTGTGTTCTTTCGGTTTTGGTTGTTTCCTGTTCACTTTTTAGATTTGGACGTTTCTTTTGAGGTAACCTCCAGTTCAGGGATCATTTCCTCAGCCACATCCAGTCTACTAATAAGCCTTTCAAAGACACTCTTCACTTCCGTTAGTGTTTTTGTTATTTCTCTTTGGTTCTTTTTTAGAATTTTTTTATTGTTAAAGTTATTGAGGTGACATTGACTAGTAAAAATTACACAGGTTCCACGTGTACAATTCTACCATACATCATCTATGTGTTGTGTTGTGTGTTTACCACCCAGAGTTAGTTCTCTTTCCATCACTATGTATACAATTTCAATATATTTGTATGACACTTAAAACTTAAAGAAGTATTCAGGTTTTTATTATTTATTGGTATAGCAGGAGGAGAAGAGGGGGGCAGTAATTTCCTTTCATTTAAATAACTTTTAGTCTTCCTTGGCTTAATAAGTGCTTTACTTTTTCTTGATTTCTTTCATTTTCTACTACGTTTCTCTAATTTAGAGGTAAACTTTCTTAGAAAAGTCCACCTCACTTCAATGTGTTCAAGCACATCAAATAATCTTTCAATTTTATTTTTAGTTAATTTTTATTAAGATAACCCTCCCAGAGAATGCTATCTTTTTGTTCTCATTTGTACGTGATTACTCTCTGAGCCTGCTACCTAGTTGTCGTCCTAAGATTCCCTTTAATCATCATCATCTAGTAAATTTCCACAGCCTCTTTCAAGTGCTAGCTCATCGATGTCCCGAGCTCGCATTTTCCTCTTTCTTGCATTACCCATCATGCTCATAGAGCACATCCTGTGGCACTCCTGACAAAATCTGGGGACGCAACAGTTTTACGAGTTCGCATGTCTGAAGATGTCCTGACTTACTGCTTTGGATGTAATTGGTAATGTTGGTGGCTATAAATTTCTCTGTTGAAAATAACTGTGTAAGCATCCACCATTCCATTGTTTTCTTTCTCAGTTTTGCTATTGAGAAATCTGGTGCTGATCTGCTTCTCAAATTTTTTGATGTGACTCATTCTTTCTCACTTCAGACCTGTGGGATCGTCTTTGTATCCCCAGTGATTTAAAATTTTATGGCAGTGTACATCAATGCAGGTCTTTTTCATTCATTTTGCTGGGGCCCCCCATGAATTCTTTCCATTTAGAAATCTGAGTTCTTTAAGCCTTTCACTCCCATTAATTATATAAAGCGGAAAAATGACTCTGTCTCCATTTTGTGAAGAATTATTGTGGCGGAGCCTGGGGTCCCAAGGACTGTGTTTGGCAGTGCCATGATGTTAGTTTTAAGATCCTAATGCATAACTTGTATGAAGTAACATAAACACAAGGCCATTTTTTTTTTCACACTGTGTAAGCAAGACTAAACAGAGGATACGATGAGGTATTAATTAGAGTATTTGGTAATCAGTGAAGGACTTAGCTCTGTATCAGCAAGAGTATGGTGAGAAGGGTGAGTTAATTGGGCATGACATAATCTTAGCAGGCCTGCTGCAGCCTGGCCACAAAAAGGGTGGACTCCAAGGCCATGTTAGCCCCCTGCATCATGGGCCACAACCCTGATCCACAGGAGACAGCTATTAGTTGGCTCATTCTGGATCTAGATTTTGGAGGACGTTTAGCAGCCTGACTGCAAGTCAGAATGCTACCTTAGTGAGGCCTGAAGTGAAAAACAATGTCACATACGGGTATTGGGAGATGCCAGAGAAATGTAAGTACGCACTCAGTTAACTGGCGACCGTGCCGGATAAATGGAGTATTATTTATTAGATTTTTTTTTTTTGCTGATTTCTTGAGCGTGCCGGTTGCTTGAGTTCCAGTTCAGAGAGCATCTACTGTATTTTTAGTCACGTGTCTATTAACAGCATCTTCTTAACTGATTCTGAATTCAGGATGGTGGAAAGGTGGGGATATCTTCCTTCTAACCCACAGACAGTTCGGATATTCTCTTAGTCATAGCCAAAGACAAACGAACCAAGAGCAGGACATATTTCTGACCGAAAACATTTTATTGTTATATCCTACCTTTTCACACTGTCCAATTAGTGAATCTATTTATGATTTAACCTGAAAAAGCCATATGTTTTCCAGATCTACAGTTTCAAAGATGGACTGATGGAGATAATAGATGAGTATGCCAGTTACATCACAGAGGCATGAGTCACACCTTGTCATTTATCTTGATAAGGCGTGAGGTTCCTAGAGCCTTTATAATAATCATTTACCTTTGGTGAGTTTACAGATTCAGTTGAATAATGAGCTCCTGGACAATAATCTGGTGAAAAGTCATTAATTCACATTGCCTCTCCTCAGTGTCCTGAAACAATGGCTGTCATTTAACCACTTTTTAAAGAAATGGCTAGAAAGAGCACCAGGCATTTTCTATTATGGTGACCCTGGTTGCAGAAGTACACTGCTACTGAACTATTTCAGGTAAAGCGTCATGGAAGACACATTTTGCAATATTAGATAGCAGCAAAAATAGTAAAAATGTACCTGAATACAAAGGGAGTTATTTAACAAAGCAACACATTTAAATTAGAAAGTTAGTCTTGTCCTACATTGCTGAAGACAATAAAGCCTTGAGAAAGGCTGAAGTTATGTCAGATTTAAATGAATAGTTGGAAACAACTTCTGCTGACAGATCATCATGAAACAAAGACAATTGATTTTTAAAGTATATATATTGTAATAATGTCAAACGTAAGGAGAAAGAAACTAATTATATGTGTTTCAGGTATAGTACTAAATTAGATATTCCTAGAATTCTTTAGAGTGTTTGAAAGTAGCTTCCTACTAATTGTCATTTATTTAAAACTTTTTATTGCATTTATTTAATTATATACACAGAGAGATAAATGTATGCACTTCATTATAGAAACTATAACAAAGGACTTTTTCTTACTTGCAACTTCAGAAGTCCAGCTTGATTACAGATAAATGCTTAATGATTAATTCTGAAGATGTGAGTTCTGCTATACATTTGGGCAAATACAATGAAAATACAATGCCTATCTCAGGCACAAAGCTTGGTTTAGGAATATAGCTCTATGGAAGCGTAGAGTTTTATTTTTAAAATTAGTCTATCATGTCTGTCTCATGGTTGGTTTTCACAGGATCTCTTCCCACCCAGACAAAGGGACTGGGAACTTCCCATTCCACACGGCCATTATCCATTTAGGCGCCACCCCCCCAGTCAGTGGACTGGTATGCATGCGGTATCTTTGAAGAAGAGAGCATCAGTGCAGAGCACATAGGGCAAGGTTCAGCCTTGTCTCACGGCAGGAGAGGGCATCACTTGTGCCCTATTATATGCAGGAGAAATCTCGTCTCAAGGGTGGACAAACCTGTGGGTGTTGTCTGAACAGATTACTGTCCCCCAGCACGAGCACCTCTCAATGCTGCATCTGCTGCCCCTCAGTTCCATGACTTCTGCTCCTTTCTTCCTCAGCCCCACCGACCGAGCTCCCTTGCACGTTCCTTGCTGCACCTACCAGGCAGGTGAGGGTCCTCTCTGCACCTTGGTGATGCAAACTAATCCAGATGTTCCTTCGTTCAGTTTCCAAAGTATCATTTGACATGCAAACTATGGCCTGCTTCCTTCAAAGACTACCCTTTAGACTTTTGGACCACTTTTTACTTATGAAATCTGACGATGGACATGAAAACCTTCGGCTTACGTAGCCAAAGGTTTTGGCAACAATTTGTAAGCTTGGCTGTGGAAACCATCATTTAGGGGGGATGTACATCAGCGCCACCCACCCCCATACTAAGAGAGTCTCATGCAGGTAGTTTAACAGGGGACTTCCTTAGTTTGCTTGAGCTGCTATACCAAAAATACCATAAACTAGGTAGCTTATAAACAACTTAAGTTTATTTCTCATAGCCCAAATCATGACACTGGCTGATTCAGTGTCTGTTAAACATGAGCTTCCTGGCTCTTAGACAACCAACCCTCTTTTCACTGTAGCCTCACATGGTGGAAGGGGCTACCTAACTCTCTGGGGTCTTTCTTACTGTAAGGACACTAACAAGAATCCTAACGGCCCCACTTCCTCATATCATCACATTGGTCGTCAGGTTTCAACATAGAAATTGCAGAGGGTGGGTCACACGGATACTCAGTCCATCGCAGGACCCTGTATTCTGGAATTTCCCAGTTCAGATTCAAAGAAGCAGCTATGAGTGAAAAATAACTGGCTTATGGTGTAAGTTTAAAATCCCTTTTGAACATCTTAATATTGACCTGACTTGGAGACTAGTTGTAAAAACAAAAGCAAAAAAACAAGTAAAAAATGAGGTACATGTTGGCCATTTCTGTATCTGGGTGATGAGCACACAGTTCAACACATAGATGATGTATTACAGAACTGTGCACCTAAAACCTATATAATTTTACTAACAAATGTCATCCCAATAAATTTAACAATTAAAATTAAAAAGTATTTGGTAGTAAATGTAAAATGTTTAGCATAATACCACGCACAAAATAAACACTCAAACCAATGATGGTGATGATTTTTTTTATTAAATTTGTTGGGGTGACATTAGTAAGGACAATGATAAAAGTTTCAAGCGTACAGTTCTGTCACACATCATCTATATATTGCATTATGTGCTCACCACCCAGAGAAGCTCTCCTTTTACTATTATAATAATCCAATTCTCCTTGTGCTAACGTGGATTTCTCTGAATGACTTGAAGAGTCTCCTGCTACCAAGTTACAGCATGGTATAAGAAGCTGTGCATGATTAGTAATCTGTTTCTCACTATCTTTTGTAGGCAAACATCGTATGTATAAAGCAGTGCTTTGAGCTTAGTGCATTGTACATGAATAACTCTTTTCTCTTGTCAAATATAAGGTGGTTGTATTCAGTTCTTTCTCATCAAGACCTACATTCAGTTCTCAGTTTTACATGAGAATAACGTTGTTTCATGTTTGTCCAGATGGGACTAGTAGGCCTTGGTTGCTCTGATTTGGGTATCATGACAGAAAAGGTGAGGAAATTGAGGTGCAAGAAAAAAGTCACAAGTGGTTATAAAACTGAATATCAGGGACAAATCAAAATATATTTATAAGAAAGCAAATGAAGTGTCTTTAATTAAGGAGGACTTTAAAAACAAAAAATACAGTTGTTCAGAGAACACGGTGAAGAACAAATCCTTTTGCCCACCGAACGTTAGGTCTCTTACAGGATTAACCAGGACTTTCAGAGGGAACCTAGTGAAATAAATTAGAGTGAAGGAGGGCTGTCTGGAAAAAATCCAGCCAAAAATGCCTCTATTCTTCGTATTGCATGGCTGGATACTTACTGGATAGCTCTCATGTACTGAAACAAGATATCTTCCAGGATAAGTTGTTTTCAGTTTACATTTAAAAAACAGTGTGCTACATCACTAAAGTCGCATGTGCTTCTTACCCTCGTGTCTGAGGATTAATATTTCTTTAACATACAAGAGAGGGAGACCTTTCTTTACCCATGTTTAGTCGTTTTCTCCTCCAGAGTAAAATTTCTTCCTTTTTTGGGGGGGTGGGGGGTAGTTCTCTGGCTGGGAATCGAACCCAGGCCGCAGCGTTGAGAGCGCCGAAGCCCAGCCACTGCACCACCAGGGAACTCCCAAAATTTATTGACACATAAACATAGTCAAACATCTTGGGGATATTTATTTTCAGAAAAGGAAGGTAATATAGCCTAATAATTCTAAGTATTTTCAAAAATTTATCTGCACAGGAAACAGAAATAAAGATAATATACCAAAGCTGCGACACGACAGATTTCAGGGAGACATGAAGAAAAAGAAATGATGGTGAATGTGACAAAGTATAAAATAAAAATGTAAGCGAGGTCAATAAATAGATGTCAGATTTAGTTATGCCTAGAATTTAATGGATGGAAAATATAATTTGCACGTATCTCTTACTGAACTGGGGAATTACATTTATTCAGTCACAGGTATTTTGAATACTGTTTGCATTTTTAAAAGGCAATATAAAAGCCTTTATGAAGCAAAGTCAAACCTTTTTTTATACAAAAATTAACCTCTGAAGTCAGTCTAGAATGAAGCATATGAGCATTGTGTTAGCAACAAGTAATGTGTTGAAGTCAGACATTTTAAGATGATTTAAATAACATCTACCTTTTAAGAGGTTTTAATAAATAATTTTAATCATGTACTCTTCTTAAATAATGCCTGCTTTTCAAGAGGTTTTAATACATACCCTTAACCATTTACTCTTCTTAAACTGAAAAGTTACCTAATATGACATTCATACACGAAAGTTCCTTATAAACTTTACATAATATATCTCCTTAAATAATAATAAAAGGGGAAATAGTGTAGTGAGTGTTAGTGGCCATATAAACAGAGCTGCCACCTTGTGGATAACTCAGCAATGGGCCAGTCGTGGTGCCACAAGATGTCCTGAAGTGCTATATTCTAATAGCTGACTTCTCAGAGTGAGTCATGACGTTCGCAAGAGTTTAAAACCCATTTAAATTTCTAAGTCCTGCCTATAAAATTATCACCTGAAAGACATGTTCATTCTGAAGTTAGTATTAACCTAACACTACACCCTAATTTGTTACTGTGTAGGTTGGGAAACATTGCGGGCTGGTTGCTCCAGCTTAATTAACCTCTAGTGCTGATTTGTTTTGATAAAATAAATAATTAGTTTAACCACAAAATTGATGTAAGAGAAATAATTGTCAGGCAATTAAATACTGCAATGATTTCAGCTCCTGGGAAATATATAGTATCTAAGTATAGTAATAAAACTGACTCTAAGTGGTGAACACACACATGTGCTGTATAGATGATGTGTTACAGAAATGTACACTCAAAACCTATATAACTTCGCTGACAAATGCTATTCCAGTAAATTTAATCAAAATTAATAAAATTGATATGTACTTGGCTTGAACTATAAAACATCTTCTACTTCATTTGTTAAAAATATTTTTATAGATTCTGTTCCTTGTATCAGAAAACATTTACTAATATAGATTTACTCAGAATAAAGCCTGGATTAACTCCTATAGTTGTTTTTTTTTTTTCTTTGTTCTTATATTAAGCCTCTATGTGACTGTCAAATTAAAATGTTTTTGTGTTCTCTGGAACTCAGAAGTGTTCTGGCATTTTGGTTGGAGATTTATAAAAAACAATGAGACAGGGCTGGTAAACTCATTATAAAATGTGTTTGTTACTTTCACTTTTTATGAAATTTGAGAAATTTTTAAAAATCCTGACAAAAATGTATTTTATTTTTCTACATCTATATATAATCAATAGTATATTTAAAACATGGCATTCTTTTATTTTCTGGCCGTCCATTAATGTTTTCATATTTTTACATTTAGGATTTTTTTTCATCATGTAGTAAGGTTGGATTTTTTACTAATGCATGTTTTTGATGGTTGTAAGGATTTTCATTTCTTATCATCAGTGTTCACATTACATATTCACAATCTTATTTTTGGCTTTCACCCAGATGTGTGTGTGGACTGATGTTCAAGTATCATTAGACATTTAAAAGGACATTCTATAGAAAAATCACGGCAAGACCCTAACCTTTAACATCTCTGCTTTTCCTAAACAAACACTCCCAAAGAATTACTAAAAACTTCATAACTCCCACCCATCATTAATTTTAGATGATTACTGCTCAGTATAAGGAAATATAATTTTTCTGTTAATGTATAAAATACTATGCTAGAATACTCACATTGATTTCTCTATATAATGTATACTGTGTTTATTGAGTGCATAGATGTAATTATTTAAAACTGAAATATAAATTCTGTCCTAATGAATTATGATAAAATATAAAATTCTGTTAATGTATGGGGTACAGTCATTCATTATTGTAAGGCAGCATTTATTTAAAATATTTTGATTGAGTTTTCCTTTTCTTCTGTTCATTCTCCTAGGAATTAAATTTTGCTTCATTTATTTTCCTATTTTGTACACAATTCATTTATGTTTTTATATTTTATAAGTGAACTTCCTTAAAATTTTACTAATGAATTAATTAGTCTTGGTTGTGTGTAATATTTAAGCATTAAAATTCATATTCTTAAAATTTTTACTTAGATATTTTAATAACACAAAATGAGGGTCCTTTATGAAAGTATTTACATATTAAGGAATCATGTGGTGGATGTGGGTATTCTCCAGCTAGGGCCTGCAGACTCAGGAGTATTTATGTTCCCCAATCTTCATTATATCCTGTGTCTATGAGGCAGGTAATACCCAAACAAAAGCAAGCAAAATAGGAAAGTTTACAATCTCTGTTTATTAATTATATATGCACATCAGCATAATTTCTACATGCAACAAGATATCTAGTTTTGCTAGTTATACTTCTGCCGTTATACATGTATACCATTAAAATTTTATATGATGTATGACAGGGAGGAGCATATTTTATTTTATAAATAATTATTCTCCCCATGATATATCTTCTTTGTAATTACAGTGTCTTAGCTTTATTATTTATCTACCAGAAATACCATTGACATTCCCATTGTTCACATTCATCTTTTGATCTGTAATTTTTCATATCATTTTAAATGGCAATTAATCTTATTTTATACACATTTCCATCTAAACTCCCATGTGTTTAGGCAGAAATAAATGAATGGTGTCTTCCCCGTTGGCCCAAGGTACGTTTTGACAGATAGTCTTATTGAGTCTAGATTCTTGCACTTGACTGTTATGATTAAATTACATGTAATCCTTGGAGGGGCAACAACTTCAACAGATGACCACATGAGTTAGTTTTATAAATCAAGTTCATTTGCAATATTATTTTTAGTAGAAATTTTAAGGGTTTAGGATAATATTTCCTCCTTCATTATTTTGAAGGCACTGGATTGATTCTTTCCTTTAAATTACCCAAATGCCTTTAAAATGAACACATTTGATCTCTTGCATAACAACAATAATATTAACTGCATCTTATATTTATGGAACATTTTTTATTTTATCTATCTGTACATTGTCTCATCTCAATTCCTACATCAACTTTTGTTGTTGTTGTAGTTAGCACTATGTCATTCTATACATGTAAGTTACTGATTTTCCAAAGTTCTTGCAAATAGTAGGTGAGACAGTGGGAATCAGAGGCTTGAGCTTTTGAACCCAAAGCTAGGAACCTTGCCCCTGGATCACACCCTTGCTTGCTACTAAGAATTATAAATAATCATGTTCATTGTCAATAAACATGAAAATGTTCATGAAAGTCAAAACTTGGGAGGAAATTGTGAATGTATGGTTTATGAAGTATCTTTTTATATGCTCAACTTTTAAAACTTCCATTGAGCTGTGCAATAAAAATAATTTTCAGTCATTGAAAATGTGGAGGAATTATAACAACTATTTGTCCCGAATCCATTATTCAGAAGGGCATGAGCCAACACAAAAGCATAAAGGGACACTGTTGGTGACCTCCTTTCCCCAAAGGTGGAGACAGACGAAGCAAATTTTTCTCTCTCTCTCTAGGTGGTTCTGCTGTTTGCCCGCTGAGCTGCCTAGCTTTGAAAGGTCTTGCCCTGGGATCTGGCTGGGCTGAATTTAGAAGGAACTGGTCATTGAATAGCTCTGCTAATTTCTGTACCTCACAGTGGTGTGGCTGACAGCTCCTTTTGGAGGGGAAAGCATGAATACTTTTCAAGGTGATTGTGGTTTTGTCCTGTGGCAGCCAGCTCTTGTAACCAGCTTAGCCCCATTCTCCTCCTCTCCCGCCGGACAGAATCTTGGGGAGAAGCCTGAGGCTTTGTCAGGATAGAGGGTAAGGGGTACATAATTTTTTCCCTGTTTGTGCTCAAAGTGAACAGCACTGTATTATAAAGTAGACGTCAATGACTGAAATGGACTTGTCTGTAGTTCCAGTGACTTGTAAATTAACCTTTGTAAAAACCACTATTTAACATTACTATTGTAGTGATGTTATGCTTTTAATATCTTCTACTTTAAGCTTTAGTACACAAAACTTTGGCCATGCTGTTTAACATTCACAGAGTAAAATGTATTTTCATTGTTTTATTTGTATGAGAAGGTTTAATAATACACATGGCTGCTTTGACCAAAGTGATTGACAACTCCACTGTACAATTGTGTATATTGTAATTTTTCTCTACCCTATTTTCTTAGTGTCAGGGGGTAGCTCCGTAAAATCAATGCAAAGTAATTGGAAAATTTTTAATTCTGATGTTGTAATTACATTAATTGTTTCCTTTCACATCCATTCTGTGGAATATCATTTATAAATACTGTTCTTTAGTAGGAAAAATAAAATTCCCACGGACCTTAATTCATTAATTATGGAAATTGGTCAGAGCATATTTGGGGCAGTATTTCCAGGTGACTGCCTTCCAGTAGCTCAACATCACTTGCACGTCCCTCTCAGCAAACATTAGAGTCAGAGCGGAGCATTTCAATTTGCAGCTGACAGTTTAGGGTTAAGATATGATTCCAGGTAAAAGAAGCCAATGAGAGTACACCCAGTTGATGTTTGTGACATCATCTTCCAGTCGGAGTACACAGAACAGCTGAAGTAGCGTTCAGTTTCAGCCCCAGTGCCATGATGATGGATGTTTACAGCTCTTCATGGAGAGCCAATTATCTCGCTTTTGTGTGAGGCCCCAGGATCACTCATGCTGCCAGGCTGCACACAACACGGTGGGGTCTAACTGAATGAATTGTTTTCCCTGTCTGTGGTAAGAGCCTCTTCTGTTTTACCTTCTCTTTCAAAATACAGGTAGATGTAGCTCACAGAGGAGACGGTATAGAAACTGGTGTCAGGATCGAACAGCATTACTAGCCAGGAAGCTTTGAAGCAGAGAAATGGTTAGCATTATTAAAAGGAAGTGTGGGTTTAGTAAAATGAATTGGAAAGAGCATGCTACCGTGTACCTGGCAAACTAATTTGCAGTAGAAAGTGAATGGCAGGAAAATTCAGCTTCTCTTTAGAAAGCAGGAAAGTAACTGCTAGTCTAGGAATGTTAATTTTAATTTGTCTTAAAAAATATATGGATATGTGTAGTCCTCTGCTTCACTGCTGTGTGTTTTGCCAGTAATACCCAAGAGTAGAGGTAGACGTGGTCAGCCAAGTAGCATTGCTTTAAATTTAAAATGAGTCAAAGTTTCTAATTGTTAAATGATAGTTCTTTGGGACGGTTTTCCAAAGTTGGATCTGTATAGGAAAACAAAATTTCCCCAATGAGCAGAGGCTTTAGCTTCTGACATAAAGTTAGAGGACTTTGTATTTGCATTTATCATTTTAAAATGATAATAGAAAATAGTTTTAGAGAACAGATTTGTTTGTTTGTTGTTTGAAATTAAGAGATGTTAAAACCACTTATAGCACTGAATGCTTTTAAATGTATAACAAAATCCTGTGTTTCATGTGTCTGCAGAATAGTTAAGCCCTGATAATAAGGCTTTCGATTATTAATCATTTATTAGAGATGATATTTACACCTGAGGATCCTTACAGTACTGTAACAACACTAATGGACTTACAGGTGTTGAATTGCTGTGGATGTAGGTGACTGGATCTGACAAGGATGCTGAGAAATCAGATGCAATAAAAGCTTGTAATTGACTGAGAATGTCCCCATGCTCCCACGTGAAGAATTCGGAAACATGTTTAACTCCTTAAATATTCTTTATTATCACAATATAACATGGTAGACTGTTGTTATTGTGAAACTGAATGCCGTTACTTTTCGAATGAAGACACAAGAAGTGTTAATAGCTGTTGTTTAAATATAACGTGTCCTCTTATTTTACTCGCAGCTCCAACTCTGTTAGGGTCATAAAACTTTTCAATAATGACTTGTCTGTAAGGCTTCGATATGCTCGTGCTTTCCAGATTTTTCTAGTCTGCTTAATATCAAACATTCCTGCCCGTGCAAGCCAGTAATTTGGATAATTAGACATCAGGGTTTGGAGATGCTCAAGTTGTGCTTAAAGACAGCAGGGTTTTCTCAGCTATGTCACACTTCTCTGTCTCCTACTAGCCCAGTCCTGTTTGGCAGTGCTTGACGTTACTGTTGTTCGATTTGTCTCCTTCAGTCAATTCAGGTCTGAACAAACTGACTTTATAGAAAGTGTCAGACGTGTATTAAGTGCAATCTAAAGAATTGAGCTCTGTTGTCTCAAGAAAGACAGTATATAATCCACTGACCCTCAAAGGCCTACAAATACGTATCTGGGGCTCATTTGTTGCAGGGAGATATATGTTGGTTATTCTGCGAGTTTCAAAATCTAGAAGTGGGAATCCAGAAGTTTGAGAATGGGAACTTGAAAGCATCATGATTCACCGTTTTGAAATGAATTTTGTTTCCCTTAAGTACTTTAAAGTGGAGTTGAACAACCTTAAAGGTATCGACTCTGTCATTTTCACAGGTGATCAATCTTTACCAAAGGGAAAGTATTTGTTTTCCAACAATTAGTTCTGTAAAAATCTATATCATTCTGTCAGCAATGAAGAAAACCTTACTCAGGCAAGGGACTGTCTAGACATTTAAAATTGCCTTTCTGTGGTGTGTGAATGCTTCTCTGAGTATTAGTGTCTCTAATCACAAAAATTCACTGCTTTGGTGGTGACTGCAGTTGTGAGAATTGTTTCTCGGCTTGTTTCCTTTGAACAACTTGGTACGACATGGATAGACATGCTACGATCTACAAGGTTGGTAGACTTCATTGACAGAAAGTTTTCACTTTTTATTTACGTTTTTTTAAAGAGAGGACATCAGTGGAATTATAGCCATTTCCATGTCACACAGTTCCTAAGAATTCTTAGTGCAGGGACTTCAGGGAAACTATGCATTATGCTACATGTATTGCCGTATTCCTTGCCTCCTTCCTCATACGTACTGTCTTTTGTCTGAGTTAAGTGATCATCTTTTTGTTTCTTTTGCATTTTTCTTCTCTGTATGATTTTATCCAGTGTGTGTGTACCTGGTGCCTGCACCACGTTAAATGTTACTAAGTGACAGGTTTTAGAGGTCTTAAAAAGCAGTGGAAAATGTGCACAGTAATAAAAAGATTTGTATTAACCCTTCTCTAGTTCTCTGCATTTCCCAGAGGCTGAGGGTGATATATCATTTTCTTTTGAAAAATTGTTCCTCGAATTATATCATTAGTTATTCCAAAATAACTCTTTTTTCCCTCTGTATCCTCTCCTAGAACTTCATTTAAATAAGCACCTTTATTAGCTTTTTAAAATTATTTGAATGTGTGATACCGTTTAGTTTTCTACTTTCTCAGTTGAAGTACTAGGTTGTGTCATGAATTCGATGGTTATCTTAACTATGTGAAATTCTAGACTTCCATGGTCAACTTTCTAGGTAAGTCAAGTATACAGTGGCCATGATACCTTCATAACTTGCGCTTATATTTGTATGCTAATGCATGGATATTTAAGTGTGTATTTTATGTGCATAATAATAATGTTTATATGTATTTTAAAATTTCAATGGCGTTTCATGGACATACTATACTATAACATCATTCATTCGTAACAATTGATGGATCTGGGATAACGTAATTGATACCATGGTGTTAAGGAAACACAGATTGTTTATAACTTGTTGCCAAAGATCACCCAGTCAGTAAATCAGTAAATGGAGAAGTCAGAATGTAGAAACAGGCTTTCAGATTTTAATCCCTGAAATCAATCAATATGTCTCTCTTTTCTCTCTTCTCCTATCCTCACATCTTCCTCCATCTATCTGGCCATCTAACTAGTTATTTTTTTTTAATTGTCTGCTCTGTGCCAAGCATTCTTCTGGGTGCTTGCATTTATTTATATCCAAACAATATAAAAGATCCTTGCTCTTGTGTATATTTTTCTCTATCTGGCAAGCTCTCATCTTGAAATTACTAAATATACAAAAAGTATTTCAAAGTGTAGCTGAATAAAACAGTGTATTTGCTTGGAAATAGGAAACAGGAGTTGAGAGACGGACTTATTTGCATTTCTTGTGTTTCTATATATCCTTAAGTTCTCAGGTGTGTTCTAAAGTAAAATAAATTTGTAAATACTTTACATTTGGGTATTGTGGAAATGTCCATTGATTAATTTATAACTCATATTTGTTTCTGAATGTGATCACTGCAACTTTACCAAAATAAAATGCTTAAATTACAATACATCCCCTACAGAAAAACATTTTGGGACAAAGTGATCTCGTATTTATAGGGTGCATTTAAGGAATCTAGCTACATATTTGTCTTTTACTTTATAATAGTTTTTGATGGTCATAATGCATTGAGTGTATACTTGTTTGGCTTTAGATAGGATTTTAGGTAGTATAAAGAGAAAAGAATGAGAAATGTATAACTTTATCTTTTAAAATAGTTAACAATTTCTTCCAAATGATAGTAATTTGTGTTTGAAAGAAACAAAGAGGAAATAATCTGGGATTTAAGACCCTTTTTTCTGTAACATTTTTTTGTGGGGGTGGTCCCCTGGCTGGGAATCAAACGCAAGCCGCTGTGTTGAGGGCACCGAAGCCTAGTCACTACACCACCAGGGAACCCCAGATCTGTAGTTTGGCATATATTAAAATGTAATCCTAGGATCATCGAATTAAAAGGATATTTGCTATCCATTGAATTTATTTATACATGCCCAATGACTTACAAGAAAAAAAAAAGCCTGAAATCTAACCTCAGAGAAAGTCAATCTATACATAGAACCTATCAGTTGAAGATAAACCATTTTTAGATGGTATCATTTAATTAGCCACTGAAGAATTTATCTTGTAACATATACGCAGAAGGTGCCAAACAATGTATACACATTTTAAGAAAGGAACTCACTGTATTAAAATTTTAATATTTAATATATAACAATAATAAGAAGAATAAAAGTCACATTTGACCTCTGTGATTACAAGAGGTGCTCAAAGTGGTGACCATCAGCACCCAGATACTTCTGATTACAGCAGACTACTTCTTGAGCAACATTGATCAAAGTGTCCACTTGTTTTGTTGCACATGCCATTTCAATTTCTTCCCAAAGTACTGTCAGTGTAGCTGTTTTTTATGGTACACCACGTCCTTTAAGATGCCCCATAGGTAGAAGTCAAGGGGTGTTAAGTCAGGAGGATGTGGGGGAAGTTCAAACAACGTTCTCAAATGTCAAATACCACTTCAAAATGGTCTCTTACTCCTCGAATGACAACCACACTTCTGCCATGTTCTTTGACCGCCCTGCCTGTCACATGGTGATGCTAACATTCATTTGATTAATGCCATCTTTTGAGCAAATGCCATACTACACATTGCTACTGTAATTCAGTTCAACTTCAAAATGTAATACACAGGTAACATCTCTTAAAATGTGTGTATATTTTTGGCACCCCCTGGTCTTACATAATAAAATTATATCCTTGATACTGCAAAATAATTACATTATATCCCTGAATTTAGACCTCTGACTAATGTGTTTTTGAAATGTGCAGAATAAAGGAGTCACATTAGAATACAATATTTAAGAATATGAACTAGCTAATTCAAGGAATAGTAAACCATGTTGTGTGACAAAAACTTTTACAAGATACTAGGCCTTCAATTTAGCTACGTTTACCTAATAATATTTCAAAATTAATTTTGATAATGTTTGTGATGAATTAAATATAAATGGACATCAGAATGAGCTTTTTAAATACAAAATCTACTAAAGGTGGAGGATTGGTTGGTTTGCAATTCAGATTTAAGTGACAAGGAGTTGAGCACAATATAAGTCAGTGTTGGTCACAGTGTTTATTCAGAAGTGACTCTCTACCCATATGCCAGGCCACACCATGAAACTCTCAGAGGTGTACCATAGCTTTTGAATCAACGTGAACAGTGTAGGTTTGCTCAGAGTACACATACAGGCACTGTGTTCGGTAAGATGAAATATTGAGCTAGGTGAGCTTTCTGATGTGGGCCAGAGCATGATAAAATCTGGTGTGATTGCTAGAACAACATGGTGAAAAGTTTGTTTCCACCAACTTTTCTCACATTTCAGTGCATGAGACAGTCTGATCTGATGAGCAAACATTTCTGATCAGCAGACCAATAAGTTGCAGAAGCTTTCAAAGATGTTTTTTCTTTGTTTGCATGCACTGTGGTAAGGGTATGGTTTCTGAGAACAGATTAGCTGAGTACAATTGCTTGCCCACTCCGTTCAGGCCTTGTTTCTTCATCTAAAAAGTGGAGGAAATAAATGTAGCTACCTCAAAGGGGTTTTGTGAAAATTTTGTGAGTTAATCTTATCAGCGCTGAGAACAGTGTCTGACGTATAATATGTGCTCGATCAGCACTGCCTCCTTCTAGTGTTCTCTGTTGCTGACTTGCTTAATGTTTTGTGTGTGTGTGTGTGTGTGTGTGTGTGTGTGATAATTAATTCAGGAATTTCATCAAAAACCATATTTACAAGTACAAAAACTCTGGTTTACCGCAAACTCAAAACCTTTGGGAAATAGTCATACTAATTACTCTTTAAAACACACTGATTTCAGGCGTTTTTAGTACTAGATAAAGTCTTATCAGTCACTGCGTATAAATTTTCTTGTATGTCTTAGATTTCACATTTTAAATATGAAAGAGGAATGAAATGAAATTATGGGTCTGTTTTGCATCCACCATTGACCCTCCAGCATCTAGCAAAACGTCTAGAGTAAGGATAGCAGCTAAATAAATGGCATAAGTAAACAGAAGCAAGCAAACATTTTTTAAACTGAGATGCTAATAAGTTTTAATTACAAAAAGTAAAAATAAATGGAATTTTCTAAACTGTTAAATACTTGCCTATCTCTATAGCTTCCTTGTTACTAATATGTGGATAACCCCATAACTAATCATAATGCTTAATTACAAGGGCTGTCTGGGAAGAATTCAGGTATAAATGCCTCTATTTTTTTATATTACATGGCTGGATACTTTCTGGACAGCCTTCATCTATCAAGTAAGACTATAGGTTGTGCACATTCAGTTACATGCTAAAGAACAAAAACACTGTCAATACTACTTGTAACTTTTGATACAAATACAGCAAAGGATTTTTAGAACACACAGATAATTGAAGAATATGAAGAGGTGTAGACTCTGCAAAGGGTATAGAAACTGGGCGAACATGTATGTAACTTTACTAGATATAACTGATGTTACTGAAACCAGAAAGATGATCATTGAAAACGTGGTGGCCAACCATATGAAAGGCAGCAGGAAGTGTTAATATATAAGAACAGAGAAAGCTGCACTTGACGTTGAAGGGGAGATCATTGGTGGTTCCAAGAAAGTCGTTGAGATGCTAGACTTCTAGGAGTCCAACAGGAAATGGACTGATAAGCATTGAAGTCATGTTCAAGCACCTTAGAACTAAAAAGCAATAAAAACCTGCTGCGCAGAAGTGTCCAATGTTGACTCCTTCATAAATGGGAAGATTTTATTGGATGGATGGATGGATGGATGTGTGAAATATTAATATTTATCCTTTAAATGTTTTCTTTATAACTTGTACCAACCATGTTTATAACAAATAACAAGATAATACATTTCCAGTCATTGTGTCTAAAATATCATCATGGTGAAATAAGGGACAACAGTATATCCAAAAATGTATAAAAATATTATGGGGATTATTGGATCAGCAGTTAGTTTATTCTCATAAAAATAGTTTTGTTTCGATTGAAGCCATGTACAAGCATCTCAATAGATAATAAGCATCTCTTGCTTTATAAGCAAAAGGACAAATACACCTCTTGACATTATGACTTGGACCTTCCAGAAGGCCACAAAACATTTTAAGAAGCAATGCTGTGTCAGGAAATATTCATGACACAGAAGGGCTCCCATATCTTAAGAACTTGGAAAAATCAACCGAAACCAAAACAGAGAAAGATAGGCAGCAGATATGGATTAAAAAACTGTATGATTAGAGAGTATACTACACTATGATATCCAAGAATGAATGCAAAATAAATATGTATACATAGAAAATTATGTAAGTTTAGATATGTAAAAATATAGATATAGTGAGAGAAAATTCTGTTTTCAAAGTTGGCTGCACATTGAACTATTCTGTTAACTCTACAATGATTACAGAATTCTTCTTAAGAGATTTCTAATTTGCTTAGAAAACAACAACTTTGATTAATTTATTTGTTCTTGCTGTTAGGAAGGGCAAGACATCTTTAAATAATCTAGTCGGGAGAGAAATTATATCCCCCCACCCTTTCCAAAATAGTCTGAAAAACAAAACAACAGAATTTGATGACCAACTCCCTAGCAGTTGACACGGAAGAATGAGTGTGATAGCCCATGGATTCAGAGAAAAATAAAGGCAAAGAGAGATTTTGGAACTCAGAAAGCTGGCCACCGTACTATGTCTAGGGAAAATTATGGCCACCTCCATGTGACTATACTCAGGAGGACCAGACCATAGAGAGCGGACAGAGGCACAGGGACCCAAGAGCCATCTAAGGATAACCACAGAGCCAAAATATGAAGAAAGCCAAAGCAGACAGTAAACATGGTGGCTAAGGTTTGATGAGAGAGTTCTAGGCAGGGGGAGTGGGTGCAGCAAAGGTTCAAACAGAAACCTGGCTTGCTGACAAGGGATCCCATAACTCAGAGAGGCAAGGACTCAGGAATTGTACAGAGATTCTGAGGTCAGACAAGTTTGAGAATCTAGAGTGGATTTGGACCTTTAGTTTTGGTTGCTGGCTCTATTGTTGAAAGATAGAGGACTGACTTGAAGCCACTCCATTGGGTTTATTCATTCGCATGATATGAGGTCTGACAATTAAGTCAGTGAACTTGTCTCCGTGCGCTTACATTGGCGCACTGTGCAAACTACTCAGTAAGGTGTCATGACCTCGGTATGTTTGTGTCTCACAGCTGTGCTCATGTTGACATGTGGTGTTGTCTTTCTCATTGGCATTCATTATTGTTGCATGTTTTTGTGTGCCGTCATGAGAATATTGGAGCTTGAATTAGAGCAACAAACAAACATTAAATTTCTTGTTAAACTTGGCAAGAGTGGAAGTGAAATTGTGGGCATATTAGTCCAAGTTTATGGGGATAATGCCATGAAAACGGCAGGGTACAAATGGATTAAATGTTTTTCTGAGGGGAGAGAAAGTATCACTGATGAAAAGAGGTCAGGGTGGCCAGTAATGAGCAGACCTGATTAAAACATTGCAAAAATCTGTTGAATTGTGTGTTAAAATTGTCAACTGACTTGAGAAACATAGCAGACTAAGTAAACATCGATAGAGAAATCTTGCCCTGCGAAAGATGTGTGCAAAACTGGTCCTGAAGGAGCTCACTGATGAACAAGAGCAAAGGAGAGTCAAAGTTTGCCAAGACCTTTTGGAGAGACAAGACAATGTTTGGGGCCATGTTATCACTGGTGATGAAACATAGGTGTACCAATATGACCCAAAACAAAGTGTCAAAGTGTACAATGGAAATCAGCCAATTCCCCACAAGCAAAAATGTTCCATAAGTCCAAATCAAAAGTCAAAATGATATTGCTAAACTTTTTTGGTATCAGAGGAATTATTCATTCTGAATTTGTACCAACTGGACAAACAGTAACCAAGTTTACTATTGGAAGTGCTGAAATGGCTGTGTGAAAAAGTTAGCCAAAAACAACCAGAACTTTATGCCAACAACTCCTGGCTCTTACATCACAACAGTGTCCCAGCTCACACGGCACTGTCTGTGAGGGAGGTTTTAGCCAGCACACACATAACTGTATTGGCCACCCTCCCTACTCACCTGATCTGGCCTCCAATGATTTTTTTTCTTTACCTGAAGATAAAGGAAATATTGAAAGGAAGATGTTTTGATGACATTTAGGCCATCAAGGGTCATACAGTGACAGCTCTGATGGCCATCCAGAAAAAGAGTTCCAAAATTGCTTTGAAGAGTGGACTAGACACTGGCGTCGGTGCACAGCTTCCCAAGGGGAGGACTTCGAAGGTGACCATAGTGATATTCAGCAATGAGGGATGTAGCAGTTTTTCTAGGATGAGCTCGCAAACTTAATTGTCAGACCTCGTAGACTTGGGCATGGGAAATGGTGTTAAGTGTGGGTCCTGCAGCAGTCAGCTGGGCATTAAGTCCTGGCTTCAGTACTTACCAGTGATGTGACTGTGGTCAAGACACTTGACCTGAGGTCAGTTGCCTCTTCTGAGGGATGCTATGGGGATCAAATGAGATGATGGATACCATCCTCTTCGCACAGTGTACCCAGTGAATGCAGATAAATGCTCCATCTTATTACTATGACTAACCTGCAGGCTCTCTGCCCCTCAAACTCACCTTTGGGTGTTTGTACCTGCTCCCTGTGCTTAGAGCACTCCGGGCTGTCAGTTTCTTTTCCTCCTTCACTCCTCAGTTTGAGTGCCATTCTGGGTTGGGTATGGGGATTCGCCCCACACCATGTTGGAACGGCGAGGTACCCCCTTTTGTGCGCAGACAGCGTCTGTACTTTTCCTAGCGTGCATTTTGTCATTTCTTTCTCTGTGTCTCCTATTAGACTCAAAGCTCCCTGTGTTTGGGGATTTCATAACCACTGCTGTGTCAGCAGTGCTAGCAAGGACTAGAAGCTCATTAATGTTGATTAAATGAATGTATGGTAAGAGACCTGAGACTCAGATCCCTTTGGAGAGCCATAATCGGAAAGGTTTTCTCTGTCACAGCTCAATTCGGGTCTTGTCATTGAGAGCCAGAACTAGAAGAGACGAGGTCTCTCTCAGAAGCTCACCTCGGTCTACCCCTGTCTACCTCTGGCCACAATGGCACTGTTAGAGACAGCTCTCACTTTGCGGGTATCTTGCACAAGCCCCCAAGCTACTGTGACATCCTCATCCTCCCCAAGACAGTGAATAAGCACAGCATTCCGGGAAGGACAGCATGCGTGCTCCCTCTGGTGTGCATGTGGGCTCGCCTTCCTCAACCGCTGCTCTCGAGGATTCAGCTCTCCTCCTACATCTCTTTTATTGGCTTCTTTGTCTTGGTGGGAAAATAGCAATAAATAAACTTCACCGGCCGTGCTGCCTGCTGGTGTCAGCTTGGGGCCTTGAGGACGACGGGGACCTGAGGAGCTAGAATGAGAAGTCGCAGGGGCGAGGTGGGACGATGGCCCTGCTTACCTCCTCCGGGGGGGATGTTTCAGCGTTGCATCGCTCTGTGCCTTAAACAATAAATATTGTCTCACAGCTGCAGTGGGTCGTTGACACGCACAACGTACACACATCTTGTGCTCAGGGTCTCGGGGCTGCCGTGAGGGTATTGTCAAGCTACGTGCCTTTCTGGAGCAGTTCTCGTCCAGGCCTCGCTGGGGCTTCGGCAGAATTCCCCGTTGTCAGAATCGTGCCTGTGGAGGGTCGGCCCTGTGTTCCTGCTGCCTCTCCGATGGGGCCTGCTCTGTGTTCTGACAGCCTCCAGAATGTTCTCACCCAGGCCCTCTCAGCACGGCGACTTACTCCTTCAGAGCCAGCGGGGGAGGCTCTCGCTCCAGTCCGGTAACGGGGTCACGTAACAAGGTGATCGTGGGAGTGACGTCTCCTCGCCTTGGCCACATTCTGCTGGCTCTAATGAAGTCAGGGTTCTGCCGGCCCTTCAGGGAGGAAGTCGTGCCAACAGGTGACTCACTGAGGGTCTCCCTTGGGTGTGTCTACCACAGGGAGTGATCACAAAGTGTCCTGAGACCTCGAAGACCACCACCTCCCCATTTGTAGAACTTCTACACATCTCTCCAAACGTGCAAGTGGCAGAGCTCCCTGGGGACGTGCTCGTTTTGAACGAGGAAGGGGACATCCGTAACCCAGAGAAAGTGACCCCGGGCATCAGAACACGGCCAGCTGCCTCCTAACCTCTCAAACAGGAAAAGCTGTCATCGTGTGTGCGGGTTGTAGGTTTGCAGAGCGGGGGCAAGCTTCTGTCATCTTCGATTCTCCTTAGGCATTTCGGCTAATGGTCCCCGCTTATCAAGAGGAAGGCAACTGAGTCACGGGGCCGTCGTTACCACGTGGGGCTGGCTTTCCAGCTAGTCACTTAATAAGGCAAAATAGCAGCGGCCTCCTGCTCCGGTAGTAGCTGCAGTCAGC